>CM048745.1:571468715-571713715 GCA_026315105.1 Locusta migratoria
CGGTGTTGAGAATTCTACATCAACATAAATTTCACCCGTACCATATTTCTGTGCACCAGGATTTGCATGGCGAAGACTCTGTACGACGTGTACAGTTCTGCCACTGGGCACAAAATAAATTACGGGACGATAACAGATGTTTTACACGCGTTCTGTTCAGTGACAAAACGTCATTCACGAACAAACGTAAACCGGCATAGTACGCACTTATTGCGCAACGGAAAATCCACGATGGCTGCGACAAGTGGAACATCAGCGATCTTGGCGGGTTAATATATGGTGCGGCGTTATGGGAGGAAGGATAACTGGCCCCTATTTTATCGATGGCAATCTAAATGGTGCAATGTAAGCTGATTTCTTACGTAATGTTCTAACAATTTAACTACAGGATGTTTCACTGCATGAAGAATGGCGATGTACTTTCAACATGATGGATGTCCGCGGATTAGCCGCGCGTACTGGAGCGCCGTGTTGCGGTGCGCGCGGCCGTCCGCCGTCGGGGGTTCGATTCCCCCCCCCCCCTCCCCTGGGAAATGGGTGTTTGTGTTGTCCTCAGTTTAGTTTACCTTAGGTTAAGTAGTTTGTAAGCTGGGGACTAATAAGCAAGCAGTTGAGTCCCATAGATTTACAAACATTTGTAAAATTTGATGTCCGTCACTTGGCTCCCGTGCAGTTGAAGCGGTCTTAAATGGTATATTTAATGACACGCGGATTGGTCGTAGATGCACCTTACCACGGCACGCACGTTCACCATATCTTAAATCCCCGTATTTCTTTCCGTGGGGAAAACTGAAGAATATTTGTTATCGTGATTCACCGACAACGCCTGAAAACATGCGTCAGCGCATTTTGAATGCATGTGAGAACATTACTGAAGGCAAACTACTCGGTGTTGAGAGGAATTTCGTTACGCTTATTGCCAAATGAATTGAAGTTGAAGGACATCATTTTGAGCATTTATTAAAGTCATGAGGTAATTACAGATAATCACGCAGTAACAGCATGCGTTCTCATAATGTGTGATAATTTCACAAAATTACATGTATCACATTGGAACAACCGAAATAAAGTTCAAACGTACCTACGTTCTGTGTTTTAATTTTAAAAAATCGCACTGAAGTGTTTTACGGCCCACTTTAGATTTTTAGTTTTATAAGTTTTTGCAAACATTTTGGACCAAAATAATAATCTAAATAATAATTAATTAATTAATAAGTGTCTGAAACAATTTTAGGAAAAAGAATTAGGTAGTGGCAGGTTTCGAACCACCGGCCTTTCGCGTCACAGTCCAGCACCTTGCCCACTACGCTACGGCTATAAATCAAATGAACACTTCTTTAATCTCACACTATTGATGGCAGTTGTTAACTGATGTTAATATGGCATTTGTAGACATTAGATTATCATTTATCGTACGAAGAACGATGTGTTTTTGTTAATTCCTCAGTGTGCCGTTGCTTTGAAATGACAACGTGTAAGTTACAACAAGAAAATCATCAAATACGCAAGGAATGTCACGTGACATCTCCGGTTTTCGTTAATTCAACAATCTCTGTTGTTTTTGCAAATATGTCTCAAACGATACGAGATATGAAGAAAACGTAAGGGAGGTAAGTTGTAGAAAATTTTATTCAATTTTCGTGTCAGATTAACGGTTCGTTTGCAATTACAATTATATTACAATCGGCTTTTTTTTCGTTTTTCTACCGTATTTTTTGTGAGAAAAATTTGAAAAAGGGAGGTTCTGGTCTCTGGTGGCCTACAATCATGTCTGTAAAATTTGGAGCTGATCGGTTGAACGGTTCGTCTTAAAAACAGGGAACACGTTACGGACAGACAGACAGACAGACATCCCAAAATCACCGTTATTTTTGCAAATATCTTTGAAACGCTAAGAGATATGAAAAAAACATAAGAGAGAAAAGTTGTAAAGAATTTTCTCCTCTACAAATTCGGTTATTCAATTTTCGTGTCAGATGAATAGTTAAGCCGTTATTTTCATTTAAATTTCGAGCTATCAA
The DNA here is from genome assembly GCA_026315105.1 of Locusta migratoria. NCBI lineage: Eukaryota > Metazoa > Arthropoda > Insecta > Orthoptera > Acrididae > Locusta > Locusta migratoria. The sequence continues at coordinate 571,470,737 of CM048745.1, forward strand.
AAGACGATCGCGAAGGCCCATTTTTAGTGTTACTACCGTAACCTAAAGTGGGCGAAAAACGTACCTGTTACCCAATGTTCGTCTAAAGTTGTGAGCAATATTTTTGTGAATATTACAGCGTCATCTATCACGAAACGCCAAAACGACAAATAACAGCATCATCTGCAAACAACGTAAGAGGACTGCTAATATTTCCCCAAAATCGTTTATCTAAGGAACTGCAAAGGACTATGACACTACCCTACAGAACACCAGATCATCACATCTGCTTTAACCGACGGGCCAACGGCCGTGGAGTCACTAGTTCCCGTTATGCCCTGTCCAGCTTGCCTACCTCTTTCTTGTATGGGCAATGCCTGCTTTTGCCGAAAGCTGCTGACAAGCGGGTTGCACTGAGCCCTTGTGAGGCCAATAGAGGGGCTTCTTAATAAAGAAGAAGAGACTCCGGTCGCGAAAACCGACACAACGGGCGGGAGTGCGTGGCGCTGATCACGCCCCCCTCCATACTGCATCCGCTGCAAGGGCGGCCTGCTGGGAGAGGGGGGGGGGGGGTGCGGTGAAATAATTTTCATCGTCAGCTGAACTCTGGAACTCTGGCCCAGTAGAAAGACTGTAGTACCGGCCACCCCTTTTCACCTCACGCCCAGTCAAACAAGAGTCTCACAGTTTTGAAGACTCAGTGCAGTGATAGCAAGGGGCGAACGACCCTTGAATCCGAATATGATCCGGTGACGCCTTCGGGCGGAGGATGACTCGGCGGCCGGTCGGTAACCCGATGGGCCAGTGTGAGAAGGAGTTTAGTTTAGTTTAGTTGATGCCTTCCATCAGTTACTAAGGTGTAGTCTCTGACAGGAATCTTCAGGCCACTCAAGTACCTGAGACGATATTTCAAAAGCAGGCAATATGATTAAAAGCCTTTTGTGAGATACGGTAGCAAAAAAAGCCTTCTGAAAATCTACGAATCAATCCGAGAGCCATTATGCAGGATATGAGTGTTAATAACACCTTTAAGAACAGGGCTTTTACACTGTCAACTGAAAATTTATTACTACACTGACATCGCTGAATAACTTATCTACATTGAAGTGCATTGAAGTGCATGGGAGAGGGTTCATCGAACCAATTTTATGATTTTTCTCTATAGTTCTACTCTCTAAGAGCTCTCCGGAAAAAGGGACACCTAAATCTATTTGTTTTAGATCTGATTTCTCTTATTTTATTGTGATGGTCATGTCTCCCTATATATGTGGGTGCCAACAATATATGTTCGCATTCAGAACAGAAAGTTGGTGAAAGGAATTTCGCAAATAGATTTCTCCGCAACAAATAACGCCTGTCTTATGGTACTGATATCACGTTATTTTGTGCGTGTCTATTTAAATATTACCTGTGGTAGAATGCAACGTTTTACGATGTTTTATATTCTTATTTTCTGTTCTTCACAAATTATCAACTGTCAGATTAAAATGTTCAAATCTTTGTAGAGCTCATGGGACTAAACTACGGGGTCATCAGTCCGTAAACTTACAAACTACTTATGAACTAGCTAATATTAAGGACGGCACAAATGTCCATGCCCAAGGGGGATTCGAACCCCCGACCGTAGTGGCCGTGCAGAATGTGACTGGCGCGCCGGATACTGCTCGGCCACCGCGGTAGGCTATCAACTGTCAATTGGATCTTTGACATATCTGTTCATTGCATTCAATTTTATGTCGATGATGTAGTGATACATCCGTACTGCACAAGCACTCTATTAACATTCGAAGGGAAGTGGCTCTTGAATGGGAGCCGCAAGACAACTCAACAGAATCTTCCATTGGAAAAAAAAGTCTGATAATACTCTGCATTTTCTACAGTATGTGTCATATTACAGGAATCGCTTATCATCACACCCAATTTGTATCTCTAGTGAGTGAGTGAGGTACGTCTCCTTGTCCGATTTCGATGTTCATATGAATGTGAATGTAATTACTCAAAAACAAATGATAAAAACATAACAGTTTGCCACATAACTGTAACAAGTGAACGCAACAGTATCACACAGTTTTCTCACATCTTTGCAAAAAATTCGCATTTAACGTTTCTGAAGTTTTCCACATATAGACTTTAAAATTGTGCGTGTGTCCAAACATGTACAGGTCGTGTAATTTCGGACCGAGCAGGAATGACCTTGTGGTTTGGAGCGCCACGTTAGGATTGCCTGGTCTCTCGCGTCGGAGTTCCGAGTCCTCCCTCGGGCTTGGGTGTGTGTTTTGCCCTTAGCATATTTTAAGTAGTTTCTAAGTCTAGGGACCGATCACCACTGCAGTTTGGTCCCATAGGTCTACAAAAATTTTGAGATTTGTTATTTGGGAGAGCGAAATTGATTACGTGTGAGAGCTTTGACTAACCTACATATGCCCGTTTATTTTTGGTTTTTATTACCGTGAGATTGTAATCAGGCATCTCGCCAACGCTTACTACTATTCACATTTACTTGCGACGTTAATATAGTCTTACCACATGACTCATACTATGTGAATAATGCTGTTGTTGTTGTGGCGCTCAGTCCATAGACTGGTTTGCTGCAGCTCTCCACCTTACTCTGTCCTGACCAAGCATCATCTCCTCGCAAGAACCGCAACTCACATCCATCTAAATCTGGTTAATATATTCGTCTCCATCTGAGATTTCCCCCCCCCCCACACAAATTTACCTCCAATGCTAAATTTACGATTCCTTGAAGTTAAGAATGTGTCCTACCAATCGATCCCTTCTTTTAGTCTACGCCAAAAATTCCTTTTCTCCCCCATTCTGTTCAGTACCTCTTCGTTGTTACACGATCTACCCATCTAATCTTCCGCATTCGTCTGTAGAATCATATTTCGAAAGCCTCTATCCTCTTCCTGTCTAAATTATTTATCGTGTAAGTTTCACATCACGTACAAGGCAACACTACACAAAAATGCCTTCAGAAAACACTTCCTTACAGTTAAATTAGCTAACATCGAATATTAATTTATCTTATTCAAAAACGCTTTTCTTCCCATTGCCATTCTACATTTTATATCCCCTCTACTACGACAATCACATGTTATTTTACTGCCCAAGTAACAAAACTCATCTACCACCTTTATTGTTTCGTTATCTAATCTAATTCCTTCAGCATCGCTTGATTTTTTTTAGACAGCATTCCATTACCACTGTTTTGCTCTTGTCAATGCCATGCTTATACACTTCTTACTACACGCAATCCATTCCGTTCAATTGCTCTTCCAGGTCCATGTCATCAGCAAACCGCAATATTTTCATTTCTTCCCACAGAACTCTAATTCCTTCTCCATGTATCTCTTTGCTTTCCTTCACAGCTTACTCAATGTACAACATTGGATAAAGGCTACAATCCTGTCTTACTCCCTTCCCAACCATTGCATTCCCTTCATGTCCTTCAACTTTAATAACAGCTGTTTGGTTAATGTACAAGATCTAAATAACCTTTCGTTACCTATAATTTACCAATGCTGACTTCAGAATTGGAAAGAGCGTATTCCAATCAACATTTCTAAAAGCTATCTACTGTTTTCTTCATATAAGTCGTAAGGTTAATGTTGCTCCCCGTGTTCCTACATTTCTCCTGAATCCTAATTGATCTTCCAGGAGATCAGCAACTATCAGCTTTTCCATCGTTCTATAAATAATTCGTGTTAAAATTTTGCAGCCATGACTTATAAAACTGATGGTTCTGTAATTTTCACACCTCTCTCTATGTATGGGGATGATTATATTCTTCTTAAAGTGTGAAGATATTTTGCCAGCTCCTACATCGTACGCACCAGGTGAAATAGTTGTGTCATGATTGGCTCTCCCAGAGACAATAGTTCTGAGGGAATGTCGTCCACTCCAGGGATCTTGATTCGGCTAAGGTCTTTCAGTGGTCTGTCAAATTCTTCTCTTGGTATAATGTTTTCTACTTCATCTACTTTCTCTTCCCTTCATGCAATATTGTCTCCAAGTTCATTGCCTTTAGGAAGCCCCTCTTCTACTCTTTCCAACTTTCAGCTCTCTATTCTTAGCTGAGAACTGATTTTCCATTGGAGTTCTTTATATTCGTACAGATGATTTTCTTGTTTGCAAATGTCTCTTTTATTTTATTGTAGGTGGTATTCTCATATTTATATATTCTTCTACAATTTGCATTTGGCTTCTAGCCACTCCTTCTTAGCCATTCTGAACATCTTGTCAATATCATTTCTTAGTCGTCTATATTTGATTTTACCTGCTTCATTTATTGCATTCTTATATCTTCTCCTTTCATCAATTAAATTTAGTATTACCTGGGATATACAAGGATTTTGAAGGATTTGTCTTTCTACCTATTTGGTCCTCTACTGCCTTGAGTATTTCATCTCTCATTGCCAGCCAATCCTCTTCTACTGTTTTAGTTTCACTCGTTCCTGTCAATTTTTGCCTAAAGCTCCCTCTGAAATTGTGAAGAACTTCAGGTTCCTTCAATTTAACCAGGTGCCATATCCTTATATTCCTACCTTTCTGCAGTTCCTTCAATTTCAGTCTACAGTTCATAACCAATAAGATATGGTCAGAGTCTATATCTGCCCCTGGATATGTTATACAGTTTAAAATGTGGTGCCGAAATCTATGTCTTGCCATTATAAAATCTATCTGGTACCTTCCGGTGTCTCCTGGTCTCTTCCATGTATACTGCCTTCTTTCTAGATTTTTAAACCAATTGTTTGTTATGATTAAATTATGTTGCGTACAAAATTCTACCAGCCGGCTTTCTCTTTCATTCGTTTTTCCCGGTTCATGTTCACTTTCTATTTTTCCTTCCCTTCCTTGTCCTACTACCGCATTTCAGTCCACCATCACAATTAAATTTTCCTCCCCTTTAATTGTCTGAATAATTTCCTTTACCTCTATATATCTTCGATCTCCTCATCATCGACAGAGCTATGGGTCATATAAACTTGTACTACTGTGGTCGGAGTTGGCTTCGTATCTGTCTTCACTACGACAATGCGATCATTGCGCTGCTCGTAGTAGTTTAACCTGCATTCCTATTTTCTTATTCATTATTAGATCTACTCCTGTAATACCTCCAACTGATTTTGTATTTATAATCCTGTACTAGAATGACTAGAAATCTCTTTCCACCAAATTTCACTAATCCCTACTATATCTAACTGCAACCTATCCATTTACAGTTTTAAATTTCGTATCTCCCTACTCGATTAAGGGATCTAACATTCCAGATTCCGATCCGTAGAATGCCAGTGTTGTCTTTCCTGATGACGACATCCTCCTGAGTAATTATCGCCCGGAGATAAGAATGTGGGATTATTTTACCTCAATACAGTAGAGCAGCATTTCCTCAGGAAAAGTAACGGCTTTCTAGTTTCCCTTTGTTTCAGCAGTAACTATATGGCAAAGCCTCATTAGCTGACGTTACAAGGACAGATCACTCAATCATCAAGACTGTTGCCCCTCTACCTATTGTAAAGGCTGCTGCCCTCTTCAGGAACCACGCGTTTGTGTGGCCTTTCCACAGGTACCTCTCCTCTGTGATTGTACCTGCGGTACGGCTATCTGCATCGTTGAGACACGCAAGCCACCCCAGTACGGATATGTCTATGGTTCATGGCGGTGGATAACTAATGCCATGACAATTGCGGAGGGTAGAAAAAGAGAGGAGGGATGTCAATGATCGGACAGACTTCATAATTTTTTGAAAATAAATAAATAAAAGTAAAAATGAAAGACCGATGTAGATTTGAATATTGAGACTTCTTATAACAACATTAGTCCATTCTAAAATTCAAATATTACTAAATTAAGTACATACACTGGTCTAAACAATTAGGTGATCAGTTGAGGTATCTAGGTTTTGAAGTATTGCCATGGGCAGAATGAACTAAAAATAGTTCGACGTCTTTCTGTCGTGTCTACGGAGTGGAGACAACGACAGTCCAGCTATGGAGATAGTGGAAATAACACGAAGTTGCTGCAGACGAGGTTGTTGTTGACTGATGTTTACTCTATAAAACGACCCTACTTTCTGCTAGAAACTGTTCATATTTTATGTTTGTTTGTGTGACCTTCTTCCGCAGCAGCTGTTCAAATTAATTATGAGGTTTTCCGTCTTGTGCTAACTGCAGTTAATAAAATTATTTTACACCAGACGCGTTTCGATTTTATTTTGAGAGCATCATCTATGTTTCTATAAATGATAAATAGGCTAGTAGAATTTCCTTCGTAAGAATAGATTAAAAACAGTTTTTTAACTTTTTGTGTGCGTTAGAGCTGTGTGTTTTTAAATTGATGTTCAGTCTACTAACCGTGTTACTGTCTCTTTCTTACATTCCATTGCTTTTTTTTTTTCGTCTTATCGGTTGAGGGCAAACTGTAAGCAGTTTTAGATCACTGAAGTGGTAACAAATGGAACGGTGAAAACTACACTAAAATAAGCATAAAGTGCCGTCTACAAAAAAAAAAAAAAAAAAAAAAAAAAAAAAAAAAAAAAAAAAAAAAAAAATCTTCAGACACCGACCAGTGACAACGAACGAGAAGAAACATGCGTTAACTAAGAGGAAATAAAAATGAAACTTTGTATAATATATATATATCAAACAAATTGTAGTCACCTATGCATCGCTTACAGAACCACATAAGATGCTTTTAAAATAAAAAGAGAAACGTGTCCGGTGTCAAATAATTGTTTCTATTTTGCTTTTAAAAGTTGATTCGACTTTTTCTGTTTTCTTGCTTGATCTGTGGCAAACTTTTGCTGGGCTATCCGTTGTGTTACCCTACCACTAACCACTAAATCTGAGAAAGGGAGGGGGGCGTGCGATGTGGAGTTTCTGTTGTGCTTATGGTCGCAGAAAAGTGAGTATACTGAAACTAAACTCAGCTGCGGTCTGTGCACCAAAATTTACAGTTCATGCGCGAGGTCTACCACACTGAAAACGAATAGAGCGTTGTATTTGAAACTAAACGAGACTGTATATGTTTTGGTTGTTTTGTTAATTGTGTGCAGTAACTGATGAGTTTATCTATAGAACAGAGAATGGAAACTGTTGGGCTGGACCTTCGATCTGTATGCAGACAAGTGTTGCGCTCGACGCCATTATGAAGACGAGTAAACGTCGGAAACCGCTTACTATTTAGTTTCTGAAAGAACATTTTTCCTAGAAGTCATCTTTTAGTCAGTCAGATTAACTATTTAGCCGCGGCGGAATGGCCGTATGTATTGGGGCGCCATGCTGTGGTGGGCACAGCCGTTCCTCGTCGGGTCTTCGATTCCACCGTCGGGCATGGATGTTTGTGTTGTCTTTAGGGACTGATGACTCCGCAGTTAAGTGCTATACGCTTAACAAAGATTTGAACATTTAATTATAGGAGAAATTTAGATCTTAGTAGTAGCCGGTCGCGGTGGCTGAGGAGACTGAGGCGCTTCGGTCACGGTCTGCACGGCCACTACGGTCGGGGGTTCGAATGCCCCCTCGGGCGTGGATATTTGTGACGTCCTTAGTTGTAGGTAGTTCATAAGTAGTTTGTAAGTTTAGGGACTGATGACCCCGTAGTTAATCTTCCCATAAGCTCTACAAACATTTGAACATTTTTTCTTAGTAGTAAGCAACTATCGTTTGAGATGTACTCGCTTTCAATATGGCGCCGAGCGCAATGCTTGGCTGAAGACAATTGAAGGAGCCTCCCTTTGCTTTCCGTTCTGTCTCGCCTCTATTCTATGGTACGGTTTCAAACCGATTCCGATAAGATGAGGTCAAAGCTGTCAGTAGTAAGTACGAGCCCTGCAAACCGCAACTTACAGCGACGCAGTATATGGTGCAGCGTTGTCTGCTGCGGCAGAGGCTGGGCGCGCGCGGCGATAACTGTCAGAGGCGACGTGCGACGTGCGCCTTGGCGCCATCAATAGAGGTATTTTTCCGGCAGGGAGCCGGAAATTAATCCGGCCAGTCGCCTCTGGCGGGATCAATGGCCGCCGGTCGCCACAGATTCTGTGTCCGGCCTGGCCGAAGCTGGACGGCGCCGACACCTCCCAGCCAACAGGCCACTGCCCTCCACTAGCAGTCGCCCAGGGGCGCCTGTCTCTTAATGACAGTGTCTGAATAACCACAGCAAACTAGGCACGCGTTAACGCTATTTTGTAAAAAGTGAGCCGCGGCGGAGCGGCCGAGCGCATTGAGGCGCTATGCTACGATGCGCGAGACCGTTCCCTGTCGGGGGTTCGAACCCCCCCTCCCCCTCAGGCATGGATGTTTGTGCCGTATATAGTATAAGGTAGTTCATAAGTAGTTTGTAAGTTTAGGGACTGATGACCCCGCAGTTAACCCTCAGGCGGCAGCGCCAATTATCATAACTTCAGCAGCAGCGCGGTGCAGATTTGCTACCACTGTGTATTCCGTGTTACAAACCTAGAATGTAGCTACAAAGAACTTTGTATGACGGGCAACCACAGCTAAAATATTTATACATATTTAAAAAAAACTTTCACACTGTTAAAAATTAGGTGTTAAAATTGTAAGAGTGGATGAAAGTCCTTGGTCCACTTGAGCTGTTATTTTTATTGGAGTCGTGAAGACACGCACAACCGATTTCGCAACCTACAGTTGCATCTTCAGACGCTTTTTAAAAGTTTTCCATATAAGTGATTTATGATGGATATCGGGGTTAATGGTTAGGTGGTACCGCAAGCATCTTGGCCCTTTTCGTCAAAAAGATTAAAAAGAAGTCTACGATGCGGTTCTTGTCACTTTTTGTTAAAAGAATATAAAAGTCGGCAATTGATAAAATTTGCTTGGCTTGTGACAAAAAGCGACGTGATGGGTAGCCAGATTGTCGTCGCTGTAGTGGGGATCATCAGATCCATCCAGGTGATCAAAAAGTTGCATATTCGTGCTGGGCGAAAGTGCAAATACAACTGAAGAGACGGATCACCCTGTGTATGAGGCCAACTAAAATAGCCGCGATGGAGTAGCCGAGCGGTCTAAAGCGTCTCGCTGCGGAGCGCGCGGTTGCTCGTCGTGGAGGTTCGAGTTCTCCCTGGGGCATGGGTGTGTGTGTTTGTCCTTAGGTTAGTTTACCTAGGTTTAAGTAGTTTGTAAGCTACGGACTGATGAGCACGCAGTTTGGTCCGATAGATTTACAAATGTTTGAACATTTGACTAAAATAGTTTAATGTACAGGTAGAAATATCACATTTGTTAGTATCTGAATTACACTACTGGAATATGAAAACAGAACACCATAAGTTGGTCGACACAGCAGAATGAAATTTTATTGATACTTTCTCGAGGATGTATACAACACACGATCACACAGCGAGAGCTATAAGCACATGAGTACAGCCATCAGAACGTGACCAATGTCGACGCTAGTACCGTGTATATCCTCTTTTTGCAGTAATACAAGCTGCAATTCTCCCATGGAGACGGTCATACAGGTACCGATCGTAATCTTGCTGTATGTCTGCCTGGTACCTCACGTGGGACAGATTTCGTGACACTCATATAGACTGCGCAAAATGACGTTTCATCCGATCTCAGACATGCTCAGTGGGGGGGGGGGGGGGGCAGACTTGGGATCATGATGTGCAGGTAGTTGACGTACACCTAGAAGAGCACGTTGGGTTGTACAGGATACGTGTGGACGTGCATTGTCCTGTTGGAAAATCACATCACCTTGTTGGTTCATGAACGGTGGCAAGACGGGTTGAATGATGGTTTCAGTGTACCGTGCACTGTTCAATTTTCCCTCAACGATCGCCAGTGTAGCACATGGCTCCCCACACCATAATGCCAGATTTCGGCTCCATTTGCCTCTGTCGGAACACTCCAGGTTTTCACGCTCCCCTGACGATACCACACACGTGTACGACCATCATTGGCACCGAGGCAGCAGCGACTCTCATAACTGAAGACGATACGCGTCCATTCTTCGCGTCCGCGTCCGCTAACGTCCCAACATCGTTTAGCCCGCCTCTAGTGGTGTCACGGTAGGTCCATGAGTGGTAGCAAGACGAGTTAAATGATGGTTTCAGTGTAACGTGCACTGTTCAATATTCACTAAACGATCACTAGAGGAGAACGGCGAGTATAGAATATGGCTCCCCTCACAAAGATGCACGATTATGTGTGCCCTTAGTGTGTCCTCCGCTCACGTCCCAACATCGTTTAGCCCGCGTCTAGTGGTGTCACGGTAGGCTCACGGTAGGCTCCCTACCGTGACACCACTAGAGGCGGGCTAAACGATGTTGGGACGTGAGCGGAGGACACACTAAGGGCACACATAATCGTGCATCTTTGTGAGGGGAGCCATATTCTATACTCGCCGTTCTCCTCTAGTGATCGTCTAGAGAATATTGAATAGTGCACGTTACAGTGAAACCATCATTTAACTCGTCTTGCTACCACTCATGGACCGAAAAGTTATATGCTTTTCCAACAGAACAATACACATCCACATGTATCCCAAACCACCAAACGTGCTCTTCAAGATGTACGTCAACTACCTTGGCCAGCACGATCCCCAGATATCTCCGCCATAGAGCACGTTTGGGATCGGTCATGTTGGGCGGTCTGCATGAGCGGTACGAAATCTGGCCCAACTGAGGCACCATGTGTAAATTTCAAGGCGGGCCATTTCACATAACCACTTTCGGTACCTCTACGAATGTTTCCATGAAAGAATTACAGCTTGCCTTGCTATACACGGTACTAACGCCGTATGGGACAATAAAATTCCTCTCAGCTGCGTCGACAAATTCATGGTGTTCCTTTTTCATTTTCCAGGAGTGTAGTATATCCATTACCTTTCGTGAAACAAATGTAACATTATTCCGAAAGTGGACAATAATCATGTATAATAGACCCAGTAGTACTATCATTGCCGGCCGCGGTGGCCGAGCTCTCTGCGGCGCGCCAGTCATGGTCTGCACGGCCACTACGGTTGGGGGTTCGAATCCCCCCCTCCCGGGCATGGATATTTGTGCCGTCCTTAGTCTTAGCTAATTCATAAGTAGTTTGTAAGTTTAGGGACTGATGACCCCGTAGTTAAGTCCCGTAAGCTCTACATACATTTGAACATTTTGAGTACTGTCATTTCCTCTTTCGTTACTTCCCTGTAGTTCCTCTCTCTTGAGAAGTTAGTGTCAGTTTTTTTCTGTGTTATGTGGAACTTAGTACACATAATTACCTTATCAATCACATTATCCTCTATCATGAATGAGAGAGCTTGCGTCTCTGACTTCACTCCCCTTGCGTTTTGAACCAGGAAAGATTTCTATGATATTCTTTTTCAGTGTTTTGGAGTGCTGCTTGTATGGCGTTTTACTCCACAGAGTGGTACCGTATTTAGTATCAGATTCATTGCGTCTGAAATCTTGTTCGGAATCGGAACAAGAATTTACATTTGAATAATAGTATCCTGTTCGTGATCTGATGAGAAATCTACACAAAAATCACTAAGATCTCCATTACTTGTCGAAATAAGTTTATTTCCTCATCTGTTAGACCCATACCACGTCTCCTAGACCTGAAGATTAAATTATGTGGTAGAATAACACTCACTTTTGCATTGTGTATAGCTTAAAAAGGAGTAAAATTAAGATTGACGGAAACTGCAGCATGGCTAATCAGGAGAAACTAGAGGGCAATTTATCGAGAGCTAAAGTTCTATTTACGAAATAAATTTAAATTTTTGAGCATTCTAATATGTAGGGTATAATTTAAGCTATAAATATTTACTAGAAACTGCCACAAATTAATTTGCAATGAAAACTAAACACAAAACAATTCTCATCTTCATACATGACAGGCAGCGCGGTGAAGATCTGCTACCAGTGACGCACTCCCTAACAAAACTTTATTTTTATTTATTTATTATTTTTGGTGGACACAGCCGTGCACTAGAAACTCAGAACCTACACTGACATCATTGTTAAGGCTTAACTGAAGAATAGCTAAAGCGGAAATAGGGCATCTCCATTATTGCGACAACAGTGAGCATTTAAAGAAAAGTGGCAGCAGATCTGCACCAGCGCTGCCGCTCGAGGGCTAAGTCCCTTAAGCTTCACAAACAATTGAACAATAAAAAGTGACGTCGTTACAACCGTGGCTGTGGTACTATAATGTTTGTAATTAAGAAAAAAATGTTCAAATGTTTGTAAAGCTTATGGGTCTTAACTACGGGGTCATCAGTCCCTAAACTTACAAACTACTTACAAACTAGGACGGCACAAATATCCATGCCCGAGGGGGGATTCGAACCCCCGACCGTAGTGGCCGTGCAGACCGTGACTGGAGCGCCTCAGTCCCCGCGGCCACCGCGGCTGGCTGTAATTAAGACAGCAAACAGACATAAGTGTGGTATAAAAATGTTTATTTATTTAAACCATGATCTGTTTCGAATATTCTTACAAATCCGTCTTCAGATGGTTCACATGCTTTCCAGCTAGAGCCTCGTTTTGTGTCCTTGTCTGTGACGAAATCGTCCTGTATTCCTCTTATGTATTATCAACAGTTTATGTTTCTGAATGTGCGCCGTATGAGTGCCGTTTGTTAACTTTGCTGATAAGTACTTTACACAACATCAAGACAAATTTTAAAATAATGCACACTCTCCTTATCACAAAGCTTCAAAAATACATCAAAATTCTTTGTAAAGATGTCGTAGTGGTGATAACATGGCTGTGGCTTCCAAAGGCAGCACTTTCGATGAAGTGGAGGAGACTTTAGCCAGAACCCTCGAAATATTAGGTAATTACTATCACCAAAATCATCTGAAATCAAACTCGGCTAATAAGTAACTCTGCAATTTCCATCTAAGGAGCATGTGAGCTAGGAAGGGCAAAAGCTAGAGCATTGCTACGTTCCCAAATACTTAGGAGAGAAGCTCGACGGAACTCTATCATTTGAACTTCACTGTTTGGACACTAAGGAAAAGGTCAGCGCTACGAATAACATCATTTCGTAAACTGACCAACACAAACTAGAGTGCAAACCCACAAGCGCTGCAGTAGTATGTGGGTCACTTGGGAACACCCCCCTCTTCTAAGGTTAAATTCAACCATAATGTTATTTATCGTTTAAGGTCCCATTTAACCTTAAAAAATTATTTTACTTATCTGTTGGGTAATCGTGTTTAACCTTAAATCTTACCTTAAACGCATTTTATTTTTAAATCTTATTTAAGATTAAAACCAACCACACCCTGTCCAATGAGGTTTCTAAAAGTAAATCTTGGTTAAGGTGAAAACTAACCATAAAAATTTCTGGAGAATTGTGAAACAATTCATGGTTCAAAGTAATCTTAAAACGTAATCTAAAGTTATCATTAAGATCAACCATAAAAAATTCACAAAGTTTTCTTGAAAAATATGAGTAAAATATGGTTCAAACTAATCTTAAAAAAGATTAAAACGCATTGAAAAGTGTTGAGAAAGCTTATGATTAAACTTAATCTTATAAAAGTATTAAATGTGTGGTGAGAATCATCCATTCTATTTAAATACAGAGTCTCAATAAAAAGTGTTAAAAATTATGGTTACTCTTAACCTTAAAATGTAATCGAAGATTTTTTCAAGAATTATTCCTATACTTAACCAACACTTTTTTAAGGTCCTATTAACCATAAAAAACTATTTCACTCATCTTTATAGAGTGCTCTAAGTTAACCTTAAAAATTATGTCACTTATCTTGTTACCTGTGGCCTCATTTAACCTTATTATTATTTATAGTATAATGTTCTTTTATGCTCTATGCCTACCTTAAAAATTATTTTACTTATCTTACCAGTTATAGCCTCTTTTAACCTTAACTTGTCTATTTATCTTAATCTGTTTCAAGGTTGTGTCTATCTTACTTTGATATTTCTTTTGTTATTTAGTATCCCCAAGGATATGTTTCAATAATACCATTGACCTCAGACTCAATCATTCTTTTATCATAGTCAAATTTGAATTCTTTACTAACATCCTTATTAATCAAGCGTTTAGATTTTGTATCTCTTGTAATCATTTTATATTTCAATTTAACCTTATCGATGTCCTTATCCACAATATTTTTCATAGTTTTGATGTTCAATGCCTTAGAGTTTTCATAGTTTAACGTGAAACCTTTTACCTTCATTGTCTCCTTTCCTTTGTATGTTACGTACCCGTAGCTCTTAGGTCCTGTAGAAATCCAGTCTGTGATATGATCATCCTTACCCAGTTCATCAGTCCACTCCCCCAACATACAACCAGTTTCAACAGTGTTGGTACCATCATCAATATAAACAATACTATCAGTATCGTAGTAGACCACATTTGACCCTAGCCTGTCTAGCATATCATAAAGCCGTAGGCGCGCATTAGAAGTTGTAAATGCTGCTATAAACACATTGGTTGAGTAGGAGTCTTCAACGAAATTATCTTTGTACTTATAGGTGACTTGTACAATATTATCATTAATAAAAATCATATTGCTTATATCAACCCTATCATCTAACATTATTTTGTACCACCTCTCTACATCCACTATGTATTCACTTTGGGTCAAGTTCTGTCTTTGACCGAATTTACCCCACAATGAGTTTAAGCAAATCTTAGAAACAGCGCGTTTACCAGGGTTTGGAACCACTTCTTCGGAATTCAGATCGATATCAAGATGTTCCTTAACTGCTGTGGTGTACTCTTCAATAGTTTTAAAGTCATCTTTCCACCCACTCGTTTCTAGCTTAATTTTCATAAAGTCTTTGACGTAGCCTTTAAACAGATCATTACTCTTTTCTTCAAAATGCCAAACCTCGTATACTTGTACCACTTTATACCCCTTCTCTATAGCTTTCTTCACTTCATCTGTAGTCCACGTTCCTATTATCACCCTTTCATTGTCTGTGTGCTGACAAGCACCACATTTTTCCTCAATACACTTTCCACACAACCCAAATATCAACTTATCCTTTTTAATAGGCAAAACAGGATGATACAGTTTGCGCGGTGGTAATACTTTGCACTTAATCAAACCGTACCAATTTTTGTTGTACCTCTTAGGTTTGTATAATTTTATAGGGTGACCGACAGGATAGTAATCAAAATACTGAACTGTAGGGTAGAGGCTGCATACATCTATGTATCTCAGCTTTTTACCACACACTTTAAGCTTGCTTGCATTTGTTCTTCCTCCATAGAAAGCATCTCTAGGGTTCAAGGGCTCAACGATTGGAGTAGTATTGTTGTATCCTTTACTCTTAGCCCACTTACATTCCCACATTTCGACAAGGTTGTATCCTGCTTCCCTAATTTGGTAACTTCTTCGCTTTGTTTTCTCGTACAAGTCTCCCATAATCTCATGGTTAACATTGTTAATAGTCTCTTCTTGATAACAATCAGGACATCCATGCCAAAAGCAACCGTGGAACTGGTATACTGTATTAGTGTCCTTATTGAATCCATCTACTTTTGCCCCACGAATCGTTACTTCTCCACCATTCAAAGCGTGTTGTACACCCCCGAAGGTGTTGAGCCAGGTTATCGACTCTTTACTATACATTTCTTTCTTGTCACTTTTTATCACAGCCATAGTATTTTCCTGGAGGTACTTGGACCTATAAATACCCATACAAACACTCGCAATAGTTATGTACTGAAATGGATCTATGTTAGCAATTTCCAAAAATTGTTTCCTTAACTCTAAACAACCTCTACGCAGAATATCTACATCAGAGTTACAATAATCCATAAATTCTTTTTGAAAGTCAAATATATAATTTTCTTTAACTTTTTGATGATACCACTCAAGAAACTCTTTTCTAGCTTTTGTCTTCATCGTGTCTACGCCATAGTATTTGGTCTCAGGAATAGGTCCTACATAAGTCTGATTGTCTCTTGTGTTGAAGAAATGTGGGAAGTAACCCTTCTTAAGTTCTTTCAACCCGAAAGTTTTTGGAAAGTCGCTCAAGGGAGAAGCTACAAAATTATGGCTATCGATAATGCTTATTAGACCGTTTACCTCTAGCATCATCAGCTTTGTGCCATTGTATATAGTGTATGGTTTCAAAGTGTTCTCTATGCAGTATTTCAGGATGAATTGTGAGTCATACCCCTTTGCATTGTGTGCAATAGCCGTGTACCCTTGGTGATTCTTAGAAATCAACCACTTGCAGAACTCTTCATTTGTTTTGAAGGAAACTTTGGTACCGTCAATATAGTGGGCTACTACGAGGTTGGGGATGTGCACTCCAGTATCTTGCTCAGCTTCATAGTCGAACCAGATATACTTTTCTGTGTAACGGCAACCATTTAATAACGTTATAATTTCAGTCAGTGTATTGTTGTAGAGTACTTTATACTCTTGTTCTGAAATATCTCCATTATCAAATTGTCTTTTAAGGGTAGTGAGCTTAACATTTTTGAGAAGTTTATCCTTGTTTTTAGATACAAAGTGTTCCAAAAAACTCTCCTTATCGGTAGCCTTACAAATACACCGACTTTCACACCTTCCGCCTTTCTGATGTTTATGTTGTATGTAGCATTGATGTTCACCAGTCTTATAAGGTTCCATACAATTGTAGCAAAAGGAGTATCCGCATTTATGCTCTTTAGATCTCAATAAAATTAAATTACATCCTCTACATTTATAAACTGTGTTACAAACTTCTGAGTGGTTATCTAAGCATTCCTGGTTGTAACAATACCTGTTACATTCCTTACAATAAACCTTATTCTTTTCTTCGGGGGAGTGCGCAGGTTTCTTGCACAGAATACACACATTTCCCTTCGTTTTACACTTATGTTTGTCTTTATTATTGTAAGGTGAGTCGCACTTATTGCAGTAATAACAGCTTCCCAGAAAAGCTTTCATACTGTTTATGACGTCAAAATGGTTCCCATTTTTGTATAGATAAATTTTAATTTCTCTTTCTTCTCCTGAGTATATAACAGAATTAAAATTTTTGGCACACACAACCTTTATTTGAATATTCAATAATTTTTCTACATTTTTAATATCTTCAAGTGTGAAACCTTCTTCATTGTAGTTACCAAGCCTCTTGCACAACTCTTCAGTTAACTCTGTTTGAATTTTTCTACCCATTCTGACCTGCTTAATATCCATTGTACTCAGTAGCCTACCGAGAACCTCATTCGTGTGGTACGTCAGTGCTGTGACTATGGCTCGTGGACAACACAAGTTATCTTTATTATTTATCTGCGTAATACATCTTTTCGTCCTCACATTTTCAGATAGATTTATAATTTTCGACCTGCCTTGACCTCTAGGTATATTCAGAATCTTAATATTGAACCTGGTCTGTGTGATATTTAAGTTCTCGTTAGAAGATAGAATTCTACCGATATGACTCATGAAAGATCTGGCGTTAACATTGGATTGTACCACGGTTGAAATATCATGAGGGAAATTTGGGTTGCTTGCTACTACTGTTAATTTGTCTCCTTTTTTGTAGTTTCCTTTCTCTTTGGCCAGTTTAATCATTGCGTTGATGGCGTTCTCAACTTCCATTAACTTATCAACTTTAATGGTGTAGTCTACTTCAGTGGCATTAAATTTCTTAATGAACCGTGAGTTTGTTTCAGTGATCTTGTAGGGTGGTTTTCTTTCTTCCTTGGGTGGTTCTATCAAGTCTTCGTGGAAACCTAACTCTTGAGCTACCTTATTACGAAAGACAATGTCTTGCGTCTTCAAAATGGATTCAATTATTTCAGCCTTCCTCATCCTGACAGTCACCTTAATGTTTTTACTTCTACCTATCTCTAGTAGTTGAGGTACCCTTAGCTTTTCCAAATCCTGCTTCTTGTACAACATGTCCTTAGTCTTTTCCAAAGCTTCTTTAAGTTGCGATTTCTTCATTTTCGAAACACCACTAAGATTATAATCCTTAGCCAAGATCTTAAGATCTTCGCGGTATATTTTATCTTTGTTGTGCTCCTCCTTCTCTTCATTGTTTGGGTCATTCTTAAGATGACCCTTTGATTTCAAGTGCCTGGACCAATTCTTATAAGTGATTTCCCACCCACACTTGTTGCAGTATTTATCTGCATAGTTATATTTATTTCCTTCCGGCATATTCATTTATTTACTTATTTATTTTATTAAAAAATTAAATTAAAAAAATCAATTTTTTATTTTCGAAAAAATCTTCTTACTACTTGCTACCAATAGTTTTAATCTCTTTAAAGAGATTAAAGACCTTAAAAATAATTTCTTCACCTAATTTACAAAAAAAGACGAGACGCACACTACTTTTTTGAATTTGTGTTTAAAAACACAACTATTGAACATTATTTTGAAGAGAAGTTAATTGGGACTTTAAATTTAATATTTTTATTTCTTTTTCTAGTAAAGACGATTTAGACCTTTCTTTTTTTAGCTGTAAATCTTTTAAAAGAAGTTCATGGTCTTTGTTTTTTAAAGCTAATTTATATTTTAAATCTCTTATTTCGTCAGATTGTTCAGCTTCAGAGTCAGATTGTTCAGCTTCAGAGTCAGATTGTTCAGCTTCAGAGTCAGATTGTGGGATTATTTCAACCATCAACTTTTGAAATTGCTTTTCTAGTTGTGACATACCTTCACCTATTTCTGCGAGTTCTCTCTCGTTTTCTACGTGTTCCATAATAGTCAGTTGTAAATACTGAAGGCTGCGCAGATAATTAAAAACGATATCTCTTAGGTTTTCTGGCACCTTATTTATATCATACATAGGTAGTTTTGAACTATCTCCACCAGTCATAATAAACGTCATGCTACAAGGAGGCACTAATGTGTTATTCATTTATTATATATATTATTCCAAAAAAAAATCTTATCGAAATCAGCAAAACCTCGGCGCCGAGGAACCCTGTGGGGTCTTTTGTCTGTAACATTTCTTCGTCGTTGTTGTCGTTCTTCTGCCCCACAGGGTTTTTTCCTCTTTTTTAACACGTCTCGTCCCATGCTTCTTAGCAGATGAGGGAGAGCGGATCAGTGCGGACGTCTCATGACGTCACTCAAAACTCCACGATGAAAACTTTACTCAGTTTTTTCTTCAGAAAGGTGGCCAGTCTTCCTGACCGAACGCGCTGAGCTACCGCGCCGGCGAAACAAATGCATTCGAGTAAGCTATTAATCTTACTCTTTCTCTCAGCATTACGCTTCCTCTGACTTACCGTATATTTTTACTTACATTACGTAGTGTAACATACACAACAACACCCAAAAACAACAATTTATTAGCGGAAAATTTACGTTTAAGTGAATAATATACATTTAAGTTAAAATATTACGCTAGAGCAGCGCTGTTGTGACTAATACAGGCACTCATGACATCGGCGGACCGACCTTCACCGCTGGCCTCTCAGCTGGCTATCGCAGTCGGAGCAGCCTTGGCCGTGAAGATGTCGCAAGAGGCGAGACACGTCACTTCATTCTAGCGTAAATGAAAGGAGCATTCTTCATATACAAAATTTTTAATGCCCCAAAGTCGCCAAATTAGCGGTGATGGGTCAGAAGAACAAAAACGAGTCAAACGAACATTTTTTACTTATAATGGTCTTTTAAAGGTTATTTTTAAATCCAATTCAGGTACAGGATATCGATTTCGTGATTGGGCTACTAAAGTAGTATATACAGCTCATCTCGGTACTGATGAACAAAGATTTGAGCAAGCTTTAGATATTGCTGGAGTAAACGCAACTCTCGTAAAACAAGTCTTTGATACCAGTGTTACACAGGTACCGTGGGTAGATCTCTTTTACATAGGCAGAGTGTCAAAAATGCTTAAATACTACCCCTGATTTCATTTATTTAATTATTTATTTTCTTTTTAAAATCATTTTTATTATTTCCATTCAAATAAATGAACAAAATAATTATATTATCAATATTATCATTTGTATCTGCTCACGATGAAGCAGCAGTAAAATATTTGCACAAGTTTGGGTACTTGGATTATCAAGAAGATCAACTTTCTCAACTGAGTGAAGAAGCGTACAAAGATGCACTTACGTTATTCCAACAGAAATATCATCTCGTGGCTAATGGTGAGCTGACTGATGAAACTTTACAATTAATGAAGAACCCGAGGTGTGGCGTGGAAGATAACGTTTTAAGCTTTACTACGCACATCTACAAGTGGAATAAGAAGAATATAAAATGGCATTACTATCTCGCAACTAGAAAAATGTTACAGGTGGCACAATCAGCATTTAAAATGTGGGAAGAACACACGGATCTTATTTTTGAGAACAGCAACCAAAGTCCTGATATTGTCATTTCGACTAAGAGAGGAGCACACCGACGCCAAAACTCAGCCCTACAGTTCTGTCAACGAAGTTTTGATGGTAGAGGAAACGTATTAGCTCATGCCGACTTTCCTAACTTGTACAACGACCCCATTGAAATCCACGTTGATCAGGATGAATACTGGTACATGGAAATTGACGGTAACACACCTTCTTCACAGACAAACCTATTTGTTGTTCTAGTTCACGAGATTGGTCACACGTTAGGTATGGCGCATTCAGATGTGTCTGAATCGGTGATGTACGCCTTTTACAATAGCACTATTACCACCCTATCTGAAGATGATATACGCGGTATCCAAAGCTTATATGGGAAACGTGCTTCTAGCGATACTGAACAGCGCCCTACTCCTACTCCGGCTTCGCCCTCAACCGAAGCAGTCCCTGTAAAGGAACCTGAACTGTGCAGACTGAAGCAGTTTGGAAGTTCTGTAATTGTGAATGAGTTTCTATACATTTTTTATGGAACGTGGGTTTGGATGACTGCTCTTAATAGTAATGACGAGCTTTCAAAACCGCAACTAATCACAGACTGGTTAACGTTTCTACCTCAACAATTCAAAAATGTATCTGCTGTTTTCCAGAGACCATCAGGTGAAGTCGTTCTGATTATTAATAACCTGATATATATGGTTCAAGTACCGAGCTTATCGTTAAAATCTGGTTACCCAAAAAGAGTATCTGACATAGGGTTGCGACAAAACTCTGTTGTACATGGAGCTGTGAACACTTACACTGGTCGAACCTTCATTTTTTATGACGATGTATATTTCGTGGAAATAGATGAATGTAGCTTTAAGACTAAGTCTTATGGTGTGATCAGTAAAAGCTTCCCAGGGGTACCTTCAGCTTTTGATTCTGTTTTTAGATACATAAACGGTTTGCTGTACTTCTTCAAGGATGGTATATTATATGAATACAATGAATTCTCAAACGTACTAGTAAGAGCAGGTAAATTCGATCTTTCATTATTCGGAATAAACTGTCCCAAGAAGTCATCGTCATTTACGGCACTAGTGAAGAGCTTAAAAGATACTGTGATTCAGCTAGAAACGTTAACCCCGTAGGAATTATTTAAATTATTATTTTTCATATAATAAATGGAACGAAATCAACTGCTATTGAAACTTAACAGCGTCAACAAAACGTTTACGACGCTGAACGAGTTAGAAACGGGGCGCTCTTATACCATTACAAATGCTGAGAATATAAGTACAAAATATGGACAAAAGATTTTTGTAGAACTCGACAGTGAATGGAAGGTTATATTGCCTGATAGGTTCGCCAAATTATTAAGCTGGGATGATTGCAATACTTTGGTTGGATTAAAGATGTTATACAATGGTACCAAAGAAACAAACAAGGGTAACAAGATACATAATATTGAGTTCTATTAAATTGATTTTAATGGTTTTTAATCTCTTTAAAGAGATTAAAATCTATACTAACAATCTACAACGTCCCAACGTCAACGTACCAACGTCAACGTACCAACGTCAACGTACCAACGTCAACGTACCAACGTCAACGTACCAACGTCCAACGTCCAACGTCCAACGTCCAACGTCCCAACGTCCAACGTCCAACGTCCAACGTCCCAACGAATAATTTTATTATTTTCTCTTAAATAAATGTTTGCAAAATATGATGAAAAGCTTGTTAAGCAAGCAAAAAAGAACAGAAAGAAATTTGAACAAATCAAAGACCAATTTAAAGAATGGAAAATTAAGCCTATAACCGAATACGAAAAATATAAAAAAGAGGACCAACCAGTTATTGATAAATTAGATGCAATAGGGAAAGACGTAATTGATGCCATAGAAAAAAATCGTGAGATAGAAAAGCAGCTACTACCTTACGACGGGGGGTTTGACGATATGTTCCCTATACCACCTACTCCTGAGGTAACATCGTTTGAGAGAAGCTTATTTGTTGATGACTCCATCACACCAAAGACACGTAAGAGGTTGGAGCCTATGCTGGAACAAATTGAAGATGAGGAACGACAGAAGATGAAGGCTGTTACAGACTACTCAACGACTTATTTAGGCCCGAAAGTTTCAAAATACTTGGGCGCTCTGAATGACACAATTTTTGGTCTCCGTTTTGACAATGGGAGACATTACATGGGTGACTCCGAAGTAACATTCAACAACGATAATATTATGGTGAAGGGTAACTCCTTTAAAGCCACCAATGGGTTTATGAAGCTCCTGACTCAGAAAATCGTATCTCCTGAAGAGTACACATCTGACGACCTTGATACCTATACAACTATGCTGAAGATTACCAATGCGATATATCAGAACAATGATCCAAAGGGGAATAAACCCAAGTCAAGCAGTAGCGAAAAATACAACAACATCATTAAACCAATATGGCAGTCACTCAAGAAAGAACGTGGTAACTCGCCAAACACAAAGGGTGGTATGGGTTTTGTAAAGAGGTATACAGACAAACCAGTCGAGTACGTGTGGATGAATGACGTCAGAGATTTAATTGATAGGCTAATGGTTATTCATGGTGAGGAGAATGCGGGAAATAATAACTTCCACAATGAGAAGGTTGGAATAACCAAGATGCTTACGAGTAAATTTAATGACTTCATAGTAAATAATTCAAAGGGGATACCTTACCTAATTAGATTTCTAAACAATCTCCCTCATACATTCTGGAAGGCAGAAAGTTATGGAAAGGGCTTAGTGAACACGTTAATTAATAATCTTCCTGTTGAAATGCATTTACCTGGATACAATTACTGTGGTCAACTGGGCCACTGTTGTGCTTGAAAAGAGCATGGCAATACACACCTTGTTGCGGGAACGCCCTTAGAGCCTAATCTACCACCTCTATTTGGAAACTTTTAGAGGGAACCCGGGTAATGACCGGCTCCAACGGTAAAAACGATTAGGATTGGGTAATCCGCAGGCGAGTTCCTGTTCTAGCAAATATTGATATATGTTTTTGTGTTTAAATAAACGTAATGCACGGTACAATTTACAAGATAACAAACACTGTTGATAAACTGATATACGAAATTTAACACAGATCAGTCTAGTATGGAGCCGTCTCAGAGACTGAACGGGTGTGGTGGTGAGAAGCCTGATCAGCTTCCGTGATCCATTAAGATACAGTCCGGCCTTCGGGGAAACTTGAAGGGTGTACCGCCAGGTACCAAACTAGAAGAACGATTAGCAAGAGGAGATGCTGGAATAAATCCTCTAGATGAAGCATGCAAAAGGCATGATATCGCATACAGGGATCATAAAGATTTGGAACAAAGACATCAAGCTGATAAAGAACTGCAGAAAGCGGCAAAGGAAAGGATGTACAGTGAAGATGCTTCCCTAGGAGAAAGATTAGCTTCAACAGCTGTAGCTGGAATAATGTTTGGGAAAAGGAAGCTAGGGCTAGGCTTAGATGATAATGGATGGGCGCTATGAATGTGAATGAAGAGGTGTAATTTTAATGGGTCACAACCCATTAAAATTTAATACGAGTGTAGCACTAAAATTTTTAATTTAATTGAGATAATAAATGAGAGGATTTAGTATTGACTATAACATTCCCTCAAGTGGGAATCCGAGAGCGAAATCTATTAAAATAAAACTGTCCAATGACGACCTGAAAAATCATGGCTTTCTAGATGCTTATCTTACAGAGACTCAAATGAAACAGAAAGCTAATAAACTTAAAAAAGGTGGTAGTTTATTGATAACATTTTCTATACCTGTTGTGAAAAAGATACTCGAGTACCTAAACTCTAAGAGATTGAAAGAAGGTTCTGGATTGAATAAGCACGAAGGTGGATTTCTACCACTGATACTTGCAGCGTTGGGAGCAATCGGTTCCTTAGCTGGTGGTGCTGCGGCAATAACAAGTGCTGTGCACAAGAAGCAAAAGGAAGACGCAGAGTTAGCGGAGCAAAAGAGGCATAATCTTGAAATGGAAAAGAAAGCGGGATATGGTATTTTTTTAAAGAAAAAAAAAAAAAAGAAACAAAGTCGAAAAAATAGTGCAATTAATCTTCAACAAGATTAACCACCCATTGAGCAACTATGATATAGAAAGCTTAGTAAAAACCTTAAAAATTGGCAACTTTAGGGGTGTATTCATGGCTGACGAGCTGCCACTAGAACCTAAAGAAGTTGAATCAGGGGTAGTTAACTTGGATACATCTGATCACGTAGGCACTCATTGGATATGTTATTACAAGAGGGGTGATGAAAAATTTGTTTTTGATTCATTTGGTGGTATTATTCCACTTACGTTAGTACACTACTTGGGGCCAGATAATTTGTTTTACAACGCAGAAAGAATTCAAAATTTCGATCAGTTTATATGTGGCCACTTATGTGTGATGGTCTTGAAGCTATTTACAGATGGATGGAATTTTAATAAAATTCTTGATACAATAAATGGATATTTTTGGAAACAAGGAGCATCCTAAAGGATGCAACATAAACGCTGGAGAAATAGAAAACATCAAAACTGAAGTATCAAAAATTGATCCAAAAATAGAAGGTTTGATTAAACAGTTTCATAAAGAATTGCGTAACATTTTTAAGACAACTAAAAGTTATGTTGATTTCAAAGGTAGGAGATTAGTAGATTTAAAAGATCCAATAAGTGGTTACGATGCAGTTACGAAACAATATTTAGAAAATGAATTAAATAATCTCGTCACCAAAGCTGAATACACAAGTATTCTAACACAATTCAATAACTATGTCACAACAACACATCTTAATGACAGGATTCTACAGCTCCATAGTGATAACTATACCACTACAACACATCTTAGAAAAGATATCAATAACATCAATACAGATCTTAGATTCGCTTTAGAAAGGTGTAATGGATTAGAAAATAAGGTATATGACAAACAAACAATTGAATTTACATTTATGACTGGTGGTGAGCAAAAAATTCATAATTTTCAGTATGACTTCAGGCTTAAAAAAGTTATTGTTATTGGTAAAAATGAAAATGAAGATTTAACATTTAATGATTTTGATATCAGTGTAAGTGTGTCTGATAAGCTATATGAAATAAATAATAGTAATCAATCAATAATAGTACATAAATCTAATTTCATTACGGTAAGGTTAAGAGACACAGTCAAAACCGTACCAGTAGGTGTACAATTAATTATATTTGGCGAAATAAATTAGACTCATTAAATTTCCGATTAAATAAATGACTGATGATAAACATATTTGGTGTCTAAGCTGCAAAAAATTTACTACTACACTTCATCCCAAGAGAGTTGTGACGAAAAACGGTCGTCATAGGATTGAGGGCTATTGTGGGGTGTGTAATACCAAGAAAAGTAAGTTTATAAAAATAAAATAATGTCTCCGACAAATAAAAGTATTCGTGAAGAAATTATACAAGAGCTTCACAAGCCAATGAGAAAGAATTTTCCAAGAAAACCTGTTACATCCTACGGTATAGATGATTTGTGGCAGGCTGACTTGGTTGAGATGGATTCTGGTCACCTTAAAGGTATATCAAAATTCAACAAGGGTATGAAGTATTTACTGACTGTAATAGACGTCTTTTCAAAGTATGCTTGGGCTATTCCTGTTAAAGATAAATCAGGTGAAAGTATTACCAGCGCTTTTAAAGGTATACTACAAGAAAGGAAGCCGAAACATTTACAAACAGATAATGGTAAAGAATTCTACAATAAACACTTCAAGGAGCTGATGAAGCTTGAAGGTGTAAATCATTATTCTACGTTTACAGAAGTTAAGTCTTCAGTAGTTGAAAGGTTTAACAGGACGTTAAAAGAAAGAATGTGGAAACAATTTGCACTCCTGGGCAATCAAAAATGGGTTGAGCTACTTCCAAAACTGGTGTATGATTACAACAACAGGAAACACAGAACAATAGGGATGAAACCAGTAGATGTAAACGAAAAGAATGCAAAAAATGTGGTGAAGACAGCTTTTACAGCGGAACTCAAAACAGATCCGCCCAAGTTCAAGATAGGTGACAAAGTTAGGATAAGTAAACTTAAAGGCTTGTTCGAGAAAGGCTATACTGCTAATTGGTCGACAGAAATATTTGAAGTGACTCAGATCAATAACACAAGTCCGACTACATACAAGTTAAAAGATACAAGTGAAGAAGTAATTAAAGGAAGTTTTTACGAACAGGAGTTACAAAAGACAAAGTATCCAGATGTGTATCTTGTAGAAAAAGTTTTGAGAAAAAAGGGTGATAAAGTATATGTTAAGTGGCTAGGTTTTGATAGCTCTCACAATAGTTGGGTACACAGAAAAAGTGTGGTATTTTAATGGTTAAAAAACCATTAAAATCTGATAAAAGTTTTAATTTTATTACGGTACCTACCGTCATACAGCTTTCGAGTCATGTCAACAGTTATGAATCCAAAGTCCTCGTTCCACACCTTACTGCAAAGCTCTTTAAAGTCATTCCATTTAAAGTCTCCACCTACAAATTCGTCGTAGATGTGCTTCAAATTAATGTCATCTTGTCTAAATATGTTCAAAAAGTTAAGGTTGTCTCTCACCAACTGCTTGGGTATTTTAGAATACGTTTGCGCTAAGTAGAAACAGTCAATGTTCTTATGTCTTCCTCTGGTAAAGTATTCTCTTACAATATCTTGGTTTTCTGATATAAAGTCGTCAAACACCACAACAGAGCACTCTTCACATTCGTCTAATGGTATAATGTCATCACAGTTACTAACAAATGTAGCTACCTTTTCGTTGTGTTCATTTTCAATTCTTTCACATTTTTCCATAAGATGTTTGTACTTAAACTGTTCTAAGCTTTTCGAGTAGATGTACAAGTGTTTAATGGTGTTCCAGTTAAGCCATCCAGGACACAGAAGGTAATTATCAACCATTAAAGTTGTTTTACCACATCCACTTGGTCCAACGATAGCGCAACGAATTGAACTAGGTAATAACTTCCCATGTCTGCTTTTGATTCGTTTTTCTCGAATTCTGATCTTTGGATCCCAATCAGTCATTTTACTTTTTTATTTACTACTTAATAAATGAATAGAATTTTTGAAATTAGTGGTACATCCTCAAACTTAAAAAAGAGGCTTAATGTACCAATAAGAAACATGTATACAAAGGTTGGTTTGGTCGGATTTTATTCAACATTCTTAACTCCAAATGTCACAAAGGATAATAACAGATTACACTATGAGAAAGATGGTGTGGTTAATACTTTAAATATTCCATCAGGGCAGTACAGTCTAGACAATTTAGAGAGGTGTATTCAGAGCCTGGAACCTTTCAATGCTAGTAATATAAAGATTAAGGCTAACGAAATCCTAAATAGAGTTGAGATAGAAAGCTTAGACTTTAAGCTGTATTTTAATAAGGAATGTAGTATTGGGAGGATGCTAGGTTTTAGAGACGAAATTGTGGAACCTGCAACAAAAGTTGTAGCAAATGAGCTACCGAAAATAATCCCTTTTGAAAAAATTAAAGTGCATTTTAACTTGGCTGATGGTATGTTTGTAAAGGATTCTGACCACTTTCATCGAGAGACAAATATTATTGCTTGTTTTAAACCCAAGTTGGAAATGTGTGGTCACTTACAGTTTGGCAGTCCTATAATACACGAACCGAGTTATCCATTATTTTTCCCTGTGCACGATAAAGTTCAAAACCTGGAAGTAAGTGTAATGGATGAAAATGATGCTGCGATAGATTTTGGAGGAGCGTCGGTAACAGTTCTTTTAGAAATGTTTTAATGCAATTTTTTGCATTAAATATTGCAGTAAATAAAATGAATAAAATAGAAAGTTATCAGTGGCAGTCTTTTCCAGTAAATGAGAAGACTAGAAATAATTTAAACCTACCGAACAAAGATGTAGAAATAGACATCAAAGTTGGTGATGGTTGGTTTGACAACAATGCTTACTTGTATATGACCTATAACGTTACTCACGCAAATGGCTCGACTATACTTCTTACGAAGGCAAATCGAATGTTAAACTAGTTGACAACTTTCCGACACAGTTATGGAGTGCAGTAATTGTTAAGAAAAGAGGTCACATAATCTACAGGTTAGAGCATCCAAGCATTTCGTCGACGGTTTTATACCACCTTACTTCTTCTCTCGACGATGACATTAGATTCGAGGGTAATTTCATTAACAATGGTAAGTTACGAAGAAAGGAAAACGAGGTGTTGTATCCGTTAAAAATGTTGGGTGGATTTTTTAAGGATTACAAAGAAATCATGTGGGAAGGTGACTTAACAGTAACATTTGTGGGAAGCGCAAATGCTGGCGATGCCTTGTTTAGATGGTTTTCAAAAAATAATAGTGGTGCTGATATTGAAGGCTCTCGACCTGAGTTGGGTAAAGTAACCATTACAAATATGGAGATTCGAGTACCCATTGTTAAGTATGAGCCTAATTATGAACTAGAGCTAAGAGAAAAGATGCTAAAGGACCCTAAGATTCCGATTTCATTTTTTGATCTTCAGACGCAGGAAATAGCAGGAATTAGTGGTAAGAGAAACTTTGAACTAGATATTACCAATTACTACAACTCTATGGAGTTTGACATGCCTTATTTTGTATTTGTGGTGTTTCAGACCAACAGGAAAGGAAACCAAGATGCTGATTCATCAGTGTATGATCACGTTCATCTCCAAAACATTTATCTAAAGAATGGTAGAAATGAGATATTTCCTGAAGAACTGTGGAACATTGACCCTCCGGGTACTTGTTTGAAGGCATACAATGCATTTGCAGACTTTAAGAGAATAACTGAATTGAAAGATGACCATAAAATTAGTGCATACAGTTTCATTAACTCGTACCCTATTTACGTAATCAATATGAGTAGGAGAAAGAATGTTGTCACTGCTCAAAAAACAGCGATGAAGTTGTCAGCGACTTTTAATGCGCCTATTCCTGATAACACTTTGGCGTACATCATTATGTATGGCAAGAGAAATTTGACTTACGACCTTAAACATGGACTAATTACTGAAAACTTTTGATGACGAAGTTTTAATTTTAATGGTTAATGAACCATTAAAATTTTTAATGCAAAAATCGTTGCTTTAGAGTACCTTTAAGCTGTCTACAAAATAATAGCTAGAGTACTGGTGTAAGTTAAGATAGACACAATCTTAAAACAGATTAAGATAATAAGATAAGTTAAGGTTAAAAGAGGCTATAACTGGTAAGATAAGTTAAGGTAAGGTTTCACCTTAAATAAGATTAATATAGGTAAAATAAGTTAAGGTAGACACAAACCACAATCTTATTTAAGATTAAGATAATTTTTTATGGTTAATAGGACCTTAAAAAAGTGTTGGTTAAGTATAGGAATAATTCTTGAAAAAATCTTCGATTACATTTTAAGGTTAAGAGTAACCATAATTTTTAACACTTTTTATTGAGACTCTGTATTTAAATAGAATGGATGATTCTCACCACACATTTAATACTTTTATAAGATTAAGTTTAATCATAAGCTTTCTCAACACTTTTCAATGCGTTTTAATCTTTTTTAAGATTAGTTTGAACCATATTTTACTCATATTTTTCAAGAAAACTTTGTGAATTTTTTATGGTTGATCTTAATGATAACTTTAGATTACGTTTTAAGATTACTTTGAACCATGAATTGTTTCACAATTCTCCAGAAATTTTTATGGTTAGTTTTCACCTTAACCAAGATTTACTTTTAGAAACCTCATTGGACAGGGTGTGGTTGGTTTTAATCTTAAATAAGATTTAAAAATAAAATGCGTTTAAGGTAAGATTTAAGGTTAAACACGATTACCCAACAGATAAGTAAAATAATTTTTTAAGGTTAAATGGGACCTTAAACGATAAATAACATTATGGTTGAATTTAACCTTAGAAGAGGGGGGTGTTCCCAAGTGACCCACATACTACTCGCTGCGAACAACAGCCAACACACTGAGAATGTCGGCAGCTGAATATGGCGCGTATGTTTGGAAGAATTCAGCATCTGTAAATGGGTCTGCCCGCATAACAGTTTAAATGTTTGTAAATGTATGGGACATAACTTCTTTCGTCAGCAGTCCCTCGGCTTACAAATTTCATTTACTTTCCCGTGTATTTCTCACCAGACTGAGTCGAGACAAATGTGGCCGGGTTTACAAAGTTTTGTATACGTAAAAACACGGAACGCCTGCAGTGTCTTCTTGTCAATAACGTCTGGAAAAGTTGGATGCAGCCGGCGCGCCGTGATTTGCGCGTCCCAGTCACGTCGCCATTCAGCGGGCATCCATTGCTGCAGAGTGAATCTCTCAGGGTGCAGCGGGGCGTGCGCTGTTTGGGAAGCAGGCGGGAGCTAGCCGTGGGGAACGCCGGGGAGGGTGGGGGAGTCGGTAGCGCCGCCGTCGCCAGCGGTACGGCTTCCAGTTTCTGTGCACTTGTCGGCAACTTTCACTCGTTCCTCTACTACAACAAATAACCATAAAATGAGCACAATCATAACCACATCCCGCAATTCAATAGACATACCAAGTTTTCCGCTCAGGCTGTAAGTGATCCATTAAACAAGACTCACGACTGTTTCGCATTTCTATAAATGCTTCATCAGGTGATCTCTACAGTTATCGTAGTTAAGCCAGTGTATTACACATGAACCAATTACGCCAGAACGTGCCGTACATCTTCAATCATTAAAATCTGTAACCACTTGGGCCGTGTGACGTACCTGGTCGTAGTTTGTTGCCTCTGTAGATTCTCGTGGGTCGACGCTCTCGGCAACGAGTGGCTGAAATATCATGGGGGCAAAACTAGTCTACTGCAAATGATGTAGGCGACACGTAGAACTGTAGTTCTTTGACACTTTAATGACTCACTACTGCCCAATTGTCCCCTTTTATGGCCAACGTACAAGTCTTATCAATAATAGTCACTACAACACGGTACGCATATTCCACACATCAAAAATGCAGTTTACATAGTCCGTGTGTGCAATACTCCTAACCTGACAAAAGTTCTCGAGGTGTACGTTTAGCGTAGCACGAATTTTAAGTATCAGTTCATAGTCGCTGTAGAAAAACTTTCTACGCGACTAACACAGAAGAACTTTAACATAATTGTTCAAATCGGAGTTCAGAATGACGTGGAGTATCCCTCCTATCAAACACGAAACAGGACTCCCTACATAGCGCGAAAGCATACCTATTTGTACTATCGAAACATTGTCTCTGAAAATTACGTAGTGTTAATTAGACTAATTAGACTAATTACAATGGAAAAGTGAACAATTACATGCAACTGGCTATAGTAAAAGATTAAATAATACTGAGTAACTTGATATACAACTATCTGTTTTATTAACACTGCTTCATCTATAAATATAGTGTAATATGTTTGTAAACAGCACTTTAGGAATAAACGGTAATTATACAAAAACTAATGAAGGTACAATATTCCTGAAATTAATTGTGAAACATAATAATACCTACTTTAATATTACACAGATTAGCCTTATCAGAAATACTGATCATCATAATATCTGACCTATAACTATACGCCTCTGGCATTAACTAATTAATATTTGATAATTAAACAAATCTTTGCAACGCCAAATAATAGAAAATAACTTCAGCTAGTCACATTAGAAAAAAGAATAACAAAAGTTTTGGAAAATAAAATGGTAATAGACTGATTACATTCGTACCTCTTATTATGCAACACTGGTATCAGCACGTACAGTAATGCAAGCAGATGGGAGTAAATCCCAACATGCTTAGTTACAGCCGTTTAAAATGTATTTTGGCTAGAAATCTGACTACGTAACTACGAGGATCGTTTCGAAGTTAATGCCTCCTATTTTTATTTATATAAACTAAAGGAATACGTATTATTACGTCAGCATTGCTAGACTGAGCAATATTTCAGCTACAGACTATCATTGTTCTACATATACAGGTCACAAGAATTAGGAGATCAATGGAGATATCTAGGTTCTCAAGTACTGTCGTCAGTAGAATGAACTAAAATGGTTCGACGTCTTTTTGTCGGCTGTACGGAATGGAGATAACATTATGGCAACCGAGGTAGAGGTAGTAACAGAAAGTTGCAGAGGGGGTTGGCGTTGACTTGTGATTACTGTACCAAATTAATAACACAAGCAGTTGAGTTTAGATAGTGGCCGCGCGGGAGTAGCCGAGTGGTTTGGAGCGCCACGTTGCGGATCCCGCGGCCTCCCGCGTCGCAGGTTCAAATTCTCCATCGGGCATGGATGTTTGTGTCGTCTTTAGTATAAGGTAGTCTATAAGTAGTTTGTAAGTTTAGGGACTGATGACACCGCAGTTGAGTCCCATAAGCTTTACAGACGTTTGAAATGTTCAAAGTTCAAATGTTTGTTAAGCTTATGGGATTTAACTACGGGGTCATCAGTCCCTAAACTTACAAACTACTTATCAACTACCTTATTCTAAGGACGACACAAACATCCATGCCCGAGGGGGGATTCGAACCCCCGACCGTGCAGACCGTGACTGAAGCGCCTCAGTCCCTTCGGCCACCGCGGCCGGCTACAGACATTTGAACATTTAATAGTGTAGTGAGCAGGTAGTGCAATGCAAGAACAACGTACCTTACCCGAAGCTCTGGCAAGGACATCTATAGGAAGGTTGGAAGCGGAACATACACAAAGGGAGGTCGCTGGGCCAAAGTGTAATTTCCGGGACCTGGACGCGATTTCAGAGACGAGAAACCGTTAAATGAAGGCAAGGCGAAGGTTGTGCACGGGTAATACCACCAATAGATGACTGTTATCTCCGGTTAACAGCCCGTCGAAACAGGAGGATGAATAAAACTCAGTTGCAACGCACTCTTCAGGCAGCAACAGGACGAGGAATATCAACACAAATAAATGATCCAATGTTCAAATGTTTGTAGAGCTTATGGGACTTAACTACGGGGTCATCAGTCCCTAAACTTACAATCTACTTATGAACTAGCTAACACTAAAAACCGACAAATATCCATGCCCGAGGGGGGATTCGAACCGCCAACCGTAGTGGCCATGCAGACCGTGACTGGAGCGCCTCAGTCCCCTCGGTCACCGCGGCCCGCCAACACAAATACTCGGAAATCGCGGCTCTAGGCGCGGCGGCAGGAGTCAGTACTGGTGGACGTACGGAACTATACATCGTTCAGAATGGCGCATTGACTGCTCATAGCTACATAGATCATTCGACGTTTTTTTCTTGTGACCTATGGTGATGCCATAAGAGATGGGAAATGGCTTCCTATTTTTTTAAGCTTATGGGACTTAACTTAAAAAAAAGTCAGATTATCTTAGAATAGATTAGCTGTTCGTTCCATTGAGCGATATTGAGGAGATTCTCATATAAAGTACGGAAGAAATAATATAATCGGTGTGTCATAAGAATATCCGAACTGACAAAACCAAATAACGTAGTCACATGTTTGGATGGAACCAGATGAGGAAAAATAAAGGCTGGAGAGATACCTTTATTCGTTGACCACACCGGTAGATAAAGGCACCAAACTAAGCTTAAAGCTGTCACATGAACGCACGGCATTATATTGCATTGCGTGGGTGGGATATAATTCGAGATATATTGGTCAAACCGGTAGATGTTTTGAGATATGGATTAGGGAGCACATTCATAAACCAGGCTCCAAATCAGCCGTAACTACCGACGGACAGGATTATGGGCACTCAATTGCTGATCTTACCTCCAATATTCGGATGCTACATTGTGAAAGCAAGAGCAATACCAGGTGGACGTCAAGGAAAGAAAGACCACGTTGGGTCACAGTTCCCCTTGGTAAACTTATGAAAAAGTCGTACATCTATTGCCTAGCATCGAATGACGTCAGGTCGTGTGGTGGATGATCAAATACCAGCGTGATGTTTTAAATGCGGTTATTGGTAAACGTATTCCTTTGCAAATACTGTTCAAATTTTGTCCGTAACTTCTGCTGTTCTCCACTTAGCATGATATTTGCAAGGAATTACGTTTATCGTCAAGAATGACATATGTGTGTCTTACTTTATTAAATGAAGACACTGGCCAGCTTTTAAGTACAATTTTCTAACGGGTTCTCTTTAAGCAGAATATTTATTCTTTTATCGGCAGATACTTCAATATTTTACTATAATTAACTTTTTTTAACAAAATCGCAAGTGTTCGAGACTCTTCTCACCGAGCGAGGTGGCGCAGTGGTAATCCATTGGACTCGCATTCGGGAGGATGGCGGTTCAAATCGTTCTCCGGCCACCCTGATATATGTTTTCCGTGATTTCTCCAAATCACTACAGGCAAATGCTGGGATGGTTCCTTTCAAAGGGCACGGCCGATTTCCTTCCCCATCCTTATCCAAAACTCCAAGCGTTAGCTCCGTCTCTAATGACCAAGCTATCGACGGGACGCTACACCCTAAGCTTCCTTCCTTTCTTCCTTTTCCAACTTCTCTCTGTAACCCTGAGACAGCATGACGATGATGTCATCAGCATGTGTAATAAAGCAGTCAGTGAAAGAAATATCTTGTAGTATCTTTCACAGATATTCGCTTACTATCAAATAATTGGATAGTTAAACATTGAGTGGGCCACGTCTGCAGTGGGCGGGTAGAACGAACGTCCATTTGTCCTGCATTGAGTGAACAAGTATGCCGCGTAAAATATTAAATTTTATTAACATTCTGTATTGAAAAGTGGCTGACAAGAGTTGTGAGAGAACAGAGATCTCTATGAAGATACACAAACTTAAAATAGTCAACAAATCTCACGACAAGCTCTTAATGGCAAAGTCTGCCAAACAAATGAAGGATAATTGTAAATGAATATTTCACAGGCCATAGGCCAGAATCTGCAAAGAACAACAATATGTTCTATTTTAACAAATGTTCAAATATTTGTAAAGCTTATGGGACTTAACTGCGGGGTCATCAGTCCCTAAACTTACAAACTACCCCTAAACTTACAAACTACTTATAAACTACCTTATACTAAAGACGACACGAACATGCATGCCCAGGGGGGATTTGAACCCCCGACGGCAGACGGTCCATTTTTACAAGTCCTACCAAAAAAAAAAAAAAAAAAAAAAAAAAAAGGTGGTTCTTGCAAAGACAGAATAGAACTAAAAATGAAATACTACTGGGCATGATAGATAAACCTCTTTGAAATGTAATGGCAAGGTGTAGCGAGAGCACAAAAGACGTTTGAACGTGCAGGAAGTTGTGTGTAGTATGGTTCCAAGCAGTCATTTATGTCTCTAGTAATACGTGAACAGGAAATAACGTAGAGTCATGTTAGCAACGGTCTAATTAATCTGCTTTATAACTAACGGTTCATACATATTTATTTGCTATTCGTGTTTAAGCTGAATTCATATATTTGTATGTCAATATTAGTACCATGGTAAACAAAGCATAATGAGAATTACGAACTGTTGTTGCATATTTCAAAGACTAATTTGTTTCTACAATCACACCGTCGATTTATAGCTGTCAAAGATCTTCGCCTCAATTTGTGGAGATATTTCAATGAAACAAAAGAAATATGCGACAGCTTTAGTTGCTAAGGAAACTAGAAAACGTACTATAGTAACAATTTAGTGACGTACCATCTAAATGTATGTATCAATATTGAAAGGACCTGGCTTTTTGCTGATGATGTTAATAGTCACTCCAGACACACAGGAGATGACTGATGAAATTGTAAATAATGTCGTTCAGAAAATTATTAAGTGGTTCTCTGTAAATGGACCATTATTAAATAGTGATAAAACACAATACATACAACTCCATTGGCATGACACCTTTGATAAATATAGTTTGTGAACAGAAGTCTGTAGCTAAGGTGGAATATTCAAAGTTTTTAGGTGTGTGAAGTGATGAATAATTGAACTGGAAGCATCACATTGACGATCTACAGAAACGTTTGAGTTCAGCAACTAATGCTATTCCAGTTATTGAAAATTTTGGTGACAAATATGTAATAAAAATAAGCTTACTATAGCTATTTTCATTGACTGCTTGCAAATAGCATTATTTTTTGGGGTAATTCATCATTGAACAAAAAGTATTCATTGCACAAAGGCGTGTAATTAGAATTATTTCTGGAAACCACGCAAAATCATCGTGCAGGCACTTATTTTAAAATTTAGGGATCTTTACAGTAGCTTCACAATGTATGTATATTCACTTATGAAATTTATTTTTAATAATCCATTCCAGTTGAAAAGAAATAGCAATGTGCACACCTACAACACTAGGAGAAAGGATGACCTACATTACTGATGGTTAAATGTGACATTAGCGCAGTAGAGGGTAAACTATTCAGCTACAAAAGTCTTTGGTCACTTACCAGATAACATCAAATGTCTGACAGCCACACAGCATTTAAAAACAAATTGAAAGTCTTTGAATGAGGACTCTTTCTACTGAGTAGATGCCTTTGATGAATTTTTACACAGAATTTTATAAAAATAAATAAATAGCATACCATGTAATGTTAGCTATTACTAAAATGACACGTTCAGCATCATTACGAAATCTCGTTTTCATGACCTGTGAAACAAGTATTAAATCTAATCTACTCCAACATAAACAGCCAACTTGACATGTATGAAGGATTGGGGCCTGCCTTTGGTGCTTAGTTACGGCCGCACTGGAACGCAATAACGGGCAACCACACGTGACATGCAGCGGTAAACACTACTTCGTCACCCATCGGACTGCATCGCTGCCTTGCCTCTTCGAGTTCTTCCGATCTCTCACCAAGCTAAAGTATCTTTTTGATGACTCCGGAATGACCGGTCTGGGATACACGACTCGCTACCAAGTCAGATCGATTTTGGCATTAGATGGAAATAGCATCGACTATACAGCACATTGACGAGAGTCTACTTAATTTGAACGTCGAGGCGTGTAGTAAGGGTTATAGCCCAAAATGGCGATACGTGATCTTTATCCCAAGTAAATCTAGCTGTTCTAGAAGTTCTCTTTTGGATGTCCAACTGTGTAGTTGCGATAGGAGGATTGTATGTAGAGGTCGTTAATAATTTTGAACCAAATGTTCAAATGTCTGTAAATCTATCGGACCAAACTGCGTGGTCATCAGTCCGTAGCTTACAAACTACTTAAACCGAGGTAAACTAACCTAAGGACAAACTCACACACACACCCATGCCCCAGGGAGGACTCGAACATCCACGGCGAGCAACCGCGCGCCCCGCAGCGAGACGCTTTAGACCGCTCGGCTACTCCACCGCGGCAATTTTAAACCGGGAAAATAGTTTGCTTATGTTTTTAAGTCGATTCAGTTGTTGAGGTTTTGGTTATTGTCAAGCTACAATTCAAACGCAGTTGTTTTCTCGAAAGTGATGGATGGTAAAGTGCCCGTTGTACATTGGAACGGTGTCAGAGGTACCAGGTAGGTGACAGAAGCAGGTAGGCTGAGTGCTGCGTCAGTATGCCGGCTGCCGCACGCGCAGTGATGAGTGTCAGTCCACGGCGTCCCGCGCGAGGCCGCATGGCAATCACTGTGTTAACGTTACAGGATGAGTCAGTTGTCATTTTGGCCACACTATTAAATCGCAAAATAGCCGGCCGCGGTGGCCGAGGGGACTGCGGCGATCCAGTCACGGTCTGCACGGCCACTACGGTCGGGGGTTCGAATACCCCCTCGGGCATGGATATTTGCCGTCCTTAGTGTTAGCTAGTTCATAAGTAGTTTGTAAGTTTAGGGACTGATGACCTCGTAGTTACGTTCCATAAGCTATACAAACATTTGAACATTTTTCACAATCTGCACGGCCACTACGGTCGGGGGTTCGAATCCCCCCTCTGGCATGGATATTTGTGCCGTTCTTAGTGTTAGCTAGTTCATATGTAGTTTGTAAGTTTAGGGACTGATGACCTCGTAGTTAAGTCCCATAAGCTATACAAACATTTGAACATTTTTCACAATCTGCACGGCCACTACGGTCGGGGGTTCGAATCCCCCCTCGGGCATGGATATTTGTGCCGTCCTTAGTGTTAGCTAGCTCATATGTAGTTTGTAAGTTTAGGGACTGATGACCCCGTAGTTAAATCTCATAAGCTATACAAACATTTTTTAATCGCAAAATAACGACTTGGGATGGTAAGCAGGAAGCGGGATGCAAGAAGCCAGATGATATAGCTATAAATACTGCCAAATATATCGTTAGCGAGAACTCTTACATCATTTACACACAGGATAGTGCCTTGTATTTCCGTGCTTTAAGCACATTGAGAGAACAGACCAATAAGTATATACACGCTAAGACGGCGTTGCCTTCAATTACTTCAACGCAGATGCGGTCATACGGGAATCCGTAACGGCGAGTGTAAGAGGGCATGAATTTAAGCGACTTGTAGAAATTTGAGACGGACGGGAGGCGAGCACGTGTAGTTAAGTGGTTAAGTCGACCGCTGGCCCGAAGCGGGAAACCCGTCATTGTTTCATTTCAAATCTCTAATGCAGCCACTGTCAATCCCTTCGTGCCTAATCCTTCTTCCTTCCCCTCCTTTATCAATAATTTGCAAATTACAGTGCAGTTTGTTGTGATACGCCGTACTTGCGGTACTGTTGGCTTCAAGACCAGCCTATGGAGTATCGCCTTCTTAGCTGTCGCACCGCAACTAGTCAACCACATGTGTAATGCGGGTAGCCGAAGATGCAGGCGAAGGCTGCGTATAACCTTACGTGATCTGGGGTATACCTACACCTCCATTTTCTGGACGACGTCACTACATTTTCTTCACGTCGCTTTTCTCTAG
The DNA here is from genome assembly GCA_026315105.1 of Locusta migratoria. NCBI lineage: Eukaryota > Metazoa > Arthropoda > Insecta > Orthoptera > Acrididae > Locusta > Locusta migratoria. The sequence continues at coordinate 571,509,820 of CM048745.1, forward strand.
TGCGACTAGCTTTATATTATATACAAAAACAACATCAAAATAACGATAAGGTGGCGTAACACTTATATAAGGGACTAGAATTTTGGAAGAAAGCGTTTTAAATTTATGTCAAAATTCTAGTACCTTATATAAAATTGAGAAGAAGGGTGCATTATATACAAATAATTGTCACATCACTTTGTTTAAAAATTATTAAGTAGTCTGTTTATTTATCGGATCAAAAGACTGTCACCGCTAAAATCACTGTACGTTGGCGTACCTAATGTAGCTCGCGAGCCTCCAGACAAAATATACTTTGACGAAAATGTTTTGAATTAGCCTACCAGGATATTGTTCATTGCATAAAAAATGTTCCATTATCTTATTAAAAAGTAACTGCTTTATGAAGCCCTTTAACTCCCATTTTGTTATATATATTGATCCTACCTTGTAGATATTATGAATTTAAGTGCACCAGTATTTGCGTGTTGCTCATTCTTCACGTCAAAAATATGTCCGTTGGCCGTCTGTTACGTCTGCTCAGAGGCCTGACAAGAGTATATCGCCAAAAACTAGTAGCATAAATAAATCAAATTAAAAATTGACGACCGAAGGTGTAGTTATATTATTTATTAATTAAATGGCCCAAGGTGCTGTTATATTATTTATTAATTAAACGAGAGTTGATGAAGCATAAATCATCCTACAAAAATAGTTTGGGGTCGTTAATTAATAAAACATAAGAGACAACCGAGAACTTGAGTCACCCACAGATCCATAGATTTCGTTCGAGCAGATCACACCGCAAGAGGGCTTCTGCAGCTGCCGAGCATTGAGGTTGGAAACAGCGCCTCCACTATGAAATTGTAGTATGCAGCTGTAGATTTTCCATACATAGCTGAGAGTGGGGACAATTGCATGTCACAGGTGCGAGTCTCCAGCAGCATGAGCAACATGGACGGTGGCTAGGCACACAACTGTGACCTGGGGTTCAGAAACCAAGCTTGATCGTACGCCACGAACCAGATTTAATAAGGATCTCAGACGACACAAAGGTGACACTGATAGATGTTTTCACTAGTAAGCTACAATATAATCCATTTTATTGAAGCAATAAGCGTTTTGAAGTTTGCTCAATTCTTTGAAAACCCTTTTGAATGCTTAACAATTTGCTTATATGAAGTGGTGTGGCTTTTAATCAATTTTAAGAAACATTTACTACCATAGTGCAACCAACAAGGTTAAGAATTTAACCAATATAATAAAAAATTACAAGAAACCCCCTGATAAATAATATCTCATAATACCTTCTTTTACCTGTTTTAGTTCTTCTAATCTGAAAACGAAGGCGGTACCAGTGTTGCGAGCTATTTTAGCCACGTTAAATGTGCGCATTAAAATATCCACAAAAGTACTATACAGGAACTGTAGGCCGGTACTAATACAAAGAAAACTGTGCTAGAAATACCGGAATTATACTTAAAATGGACGACCCTGTACATAAAAACACCACAAAATAGAATCGTAAAAATAGTAGTCTAACAACACAAAACAGAATCGTAAAAAATAGGAATCGAACAATTTATTAGGTGTTTTTAACGTTATGGTAATACCAAACAATTTTTGAATTGATTTCGTGTCTGTTACGAAAAATTACTGTATATTTTTCCAAATCTTTGAGAAAGGCCTTTCTTACATCTATTAAAATACAGTAGTTTGCACATTTGACAAAGTCTCGCATCCCTCAGTATGTTTCGAGGTGATCGTCGAAAAGTACGTCGGGACTCAGAAGCAAATCTTAAGAGCACAACTGAAGAGAAGGATTCTGCACTGTAGCCAGCGACGCTGTCCACTGAGTTACGGACACTGACTTCTGTTTGTTAATAAAGTGGGATACGTTGATAGAAGAGCAGTTCGAATCAGGATAACAAGACTTTCACTCTACGTACTGAAACATCAACCACAACGTTAACACACGGTGGTGAATGAAGTAACGAGACATTTGGTAATATCATGTGGGAGGTCCTTTTGCCCAGCAAAGTGCAGCAGCTCGACATGTGATGGACTCATAAAGTCTCTTGGAAGTCCCCTGCTTGTACAATGAGCTGTGGAACTCGTATAGCCGTCCGTAACTGGAAAAAGGTTGTCGTGAACGATTTTCCGCATGAACACTATGTCCCATAAATGTTAGATAGGATTAATGTCCTGTGATCTGGCTGACTAAATCATTAGCTCCAATTGTTCACAACGTTGTTCTAACCATTGTGACCCACTAACATAGCGCATTGTCATCCATAAAAATCCCCATCGTTATTATGATGAACTCCATGAATCTGTGCAAATGACCTGTAAGTAGCCGAACATATTCCCAGTGGATCGAGTCATTTGGACTATTGGACCCACTATTTTGTATCGGGTCATCAAAAAGTCAGTATAAATTTGAAAACTTAATGTAGGTAAAGAGGTAAAAATTGACACACATGCTTGGAATGAAATGGGGTTTCATTAGAAAAAAATAAATAAATAAAATAAAAAAGAAAATGGTCCGACACATGATGCTTCATCTGACCAGAAAAGCAATAATTAGCATAATAAATTAAGACAGAGCAAAGACGATGTTCTTTACAGGAAATATGTTCACCATCATTCCTCAACAATAGCCGTAGTCTAGGAAGAATGTTGTGAACAGAACTGTAAAGTATGGTGAGGCATTGGCGTCGGATGTTGTCTTTCAGCATCCCTAGAGATGTCGGTCGACCACAATACACTTGCGACTTCAGGTAACCCCAAAGCCAATAATCGAACGGACTGAGGTCTGTCGACCTGGAAGGCCGAGCATGACGAAAGTGGCGTTTGAGCACACGATCATCACCAACCTACGCGCGCATGAATCTTTCACGCGCCTATCAATACTTTTTTTTTGTTATAATAAAACCCCGTGTCATTCCAAGCATGTGTGTCAATTTTTACCTCTCTATCTACATTATTCCGTGATTTATTAAGTTTTCAAATTCATAGTGACTTTTTGATCACCCGGTATATAGAAGCAACGAGCAGTTTTGTGGGATGACCACAAAGTTGTACAGCGCCTTCTTGATAAATTGTATCCATGGTTCCGTGAGGTCTACTCGACTTTCAAACACTACGATAGACTCTTACTGGGGCTCACGTAACCAAGTCGTTTGGGGTTCGAATAATACGTCCAGGAGCAAGGAGAGGTGCCGCAAGCGATGTCGTGGTTAGGAAAGGAACTCAAGTCGTTCGCCTTCTGGAACAGTGTAACATCGCACACCTATACAGCACTACTCTATCTAGTCAATTAGTTCAAATGTTCAAATGTTTGTTAATCTATCGGACCAAGCTGCGTGGTCATCAGTCCGTAGCTTACAAACTACTTAAACTAAGGTAAACTAACCTAGGGACAACACAAACACCCATGCCCCAGGAAGAACGCGAACCTCCGACGGCGAGCAAAGGCGCGCTTCACAGCAATGACCGCTCGGCTACTCCACTGCGGCGATTGAATTAGTCGCATGTCTCACATTAATTTCTGCCGTCACTGCACGCAGTACTGCTCGTCAGCGCTGACAACTCTCCGCAGAAGCCCCGCGCTCGCTCATTAAGTGCATGCCGCCGGCCAATGTTGTCCATGCCTGAAATTTACCATTATCGTCACATTCTTGACATTGTGGATTCCCTAATGATTTCTGAAACGGAAAACGCTTGACTCCAATTTCCATTCTGCGTTCAAAATAGTTAATTCTCGTCGTTCGTCCTACTTTTCACAAGAATCACCACTCTTCGATACTTTGTGTGCACAGAACTATCAACATGTGTCGTTGTGCATATCACTGTCCACCGACGTTGTCACGTCAGTGTCGTATGTGGCACTAGGAAAAACGTATCTTCGAAAGTGATTGTTAGTTTCGATGAATTTCGTAATACTATCTTGGAAATCTGTGTCAGAGCGTAGAGATACAAGAAGGGAAATCCCCAATTTCGGATTGTCATTTTCTAACTTTAGCTATCGCACGAATCTAGCGCCCTGCCAGTATTAAATGGGTAATGGTGGACAGAAACTCTGAACAGTATACTCATACACAATGCTGAGGACTACCAAGCCTCTGATGGCAATGTTACGTTCGACTCCCTCAAATGTGCTGTTCGAAAGGAGTTGATATATGCCGGTGACCATATCAAACCAACTGGGTGACTGGATTCGTTTCTAGCTAACAACATGTCATTCTGAACGAAGAGAAATCTTCAGACTTGAAAGTGATTTCCGACGTGCTCCAAAGGAATGTTAAAAGACCGTTGCTTTTCATAGTATATATGAATGACCTCGAATATAATATCGGAAGTTCAGTTAGGTTTTTTGAGGACAATGATATTGTATGTCGAGAAGTCGCAACACTGGAACGACTGAAGAAATTCAGGAGGATCTGCGGCGTACTGACACATGATGTAGGAATGGGATCTGACCCTCAACATAAATAGTAGTGTAAAGTGCTGCGTTTACATAGAGAGAAAGTTCCTTAAAAATCGAATTGACCACTTAGGATCACGCTTCAGCGTTATTTCCTGTTGTTTAACTGGAGTTTTCACTGACTGCAGAACTTCTTCGTGCGTTCACTGGTTTCATTGCCGCGGCGGAATAACCGCGCGCACCTAGGCACCGTGCTGAGGTGCGAGCGGGCGTTCCCCGTCGGGGGTTCGAGTCCTCCCTCGGGTTAGTTTAAGTAGTGTGTAAGCTAGTGACTAATAACCAAGCAGTTAAGTCCTATAGATTTACAAACACCTGAACATTTTTGTCTGTTTCTTTTGATCCTCTGCCCAAGTTCGCCCATTCCTGTTAGGCCTTCCTTCGGCTTGAACCCTTCTAAACGATTGACCGTGATACTGAATGTGCTTCTTGGGACTCTGTGATGCTGGACTTGAGTAAATCTTTCTTGTTGCGGCGTCGCCATTTGCCACAAGGCCGGCGGTCTACGCGAGTTCATGTAGCTGCAGACCGATGCTGGGGGCGCCTCACATCTCGTACCTCTTTGCGTTGCTTCGCGCGTCGCACAATCAGAAGACGGGACACATCTAGATGTGCAGGCGCACCACCAGCAACGTTAGACAGTATACCAGCCGACGAGTCAACGGGAGAGTACGGAGCAAGTACAACGAGCCAGCCGTCTGTCAGAAAAACCCGGGACACTACTGACTGATGGAAGAGATAATTGCAGAACTATGTACTAGTTAGGACCTCACATCAAAAAGCACAACTAAAAGTTGAGTAGTCCTTTATTTTGTAATAAAAGTACATGTCAACTAATCGCTTCTTTCAGATGCAGACCTTCCCACAATTCTTGCTAGTCACGGCACACCTCCCGAATCTACCGTCCACAGCAGTGCATCCCGCGGAAATAAAACGTTCCTTACTTCCTTAATCCATGCTCTACTGGTCTTTTTCTGCCAGAAGTAGTGCCGCGGCGGAGCGGCCGAGCGCATTCAGGCGCTATGCTACGATGAGCGAGGCCGTTCCCCGTCGGGGGTTCGAATCCCCCCTCGGGTATGAATGTTTGTGCTATCTTTAGTATTTAAGGTACTTCATAAGTAGTTTGTAAGTTTAGGGACTGATGAACCCGCATAAGTCCCATAAGCTTTACAAACATTAAACATTACCAAAAGTATCATTCATTCTGTTTAAGTGACCAAGAAATATCAGTCATTTGTACCACATATTCTCTGAGCTTCTTTTCACATTCTCGTAGACGTCTCTGTTGCTTCGCAGTTGAGATCCTTCTTCAGTCCGAAATGCATCCATGAGTTTCTTAAAATTATCCTTTTCAAGATCTCTAGTTTCTCGAGGCGATAGTTTATCGACAGGCATTCACTTGCATATAGACATTTTGTCTTGACGATAGTGTTGTAGTGCCTTATTTTTGCGTTCAAAGACATGCACGTTTTATTATAGACGTTTTCCGCCAATCCATAGGCTCTTTCCACTCAGAATTGGATCCCCCACAGCAGATTTTCCTAAAACATTTACCTGTATAGTTTTCCCAGGGTACTTAAATTTTAATTTTTCTCAGATTCCTACCGAGGGAGATTGGGTGTATAAGCCGGCTTTCTAGTTCTGAGTTCCAAATTCTGACAGTCTTCTCTATGACACTATTGAATAGGAGTGGCGAAAGTCTATCACTCTGTCCTACTCCTGTCTTAATTTCATATCGACGAGAGATTTGTCCCTTCACCGTAGAGGTTGTATTTGTTAGCGTCTCTTGGACTATATTTGCTAGTGTAGTTTTCACTCCGAAGATTCTTTATTATGTAATTACGCAATAGCGAGACAGACACTGAAAGCAATTACTTCCATAAAATATCTGGAAGTGCACACAAAGAGATTTCAGACTTGAAATTCATTAGAAGAATCCTCAGGAAGTGCATTCCGTCAACGAATTAAGGAGGTTATAAAACATGGCGAGCGCTTGAGTATTGCCCATCAATGTGGGTTGACAGAACTGGTAGAGTAGACCCAGCGAAGAGCAGTTCGCTTCGTTACGGACTCATTTAGTAATGGCAAAAGCGTAACAGAGATGACTGGGAAAAATCCAGCAGCAGAAGCTACACACGAGACGTTCTGTTTTGCGGTATAGGCTCCTGTCAATATTAATAGAGCATACGTTTTACGAAGTGCCAACCAGTATATTACTTCCTTCTATCTCCCTAAAAGACCACAAGCATAAAATTAGAAAGATTAGAGTCCATAGTTTTTTCGCGGACTACACGCGACTGGAATAAAAGTGAACATGGTAGGCAATGTAGACCCCGTCGCACATCGTATGATGGCCTATCGGCAAGGGATGACAGTTGAGGCAGGAGGTTGAACGCATCTCAGTTGCAACGTGCCCTCGAGGCAGCAACAGGACACGCAATATCAACACAAACAGTAGAAATCGCCTTCGGGAATGTAGTCTCTATGCACGGAGGCCTATGGTATGTGTCCCAGCTTGCTCACCGGACCTCAAACAGATTGAGCACGTCTGGGATGGACTTGGCAGACGCCGAGGCGGAGTGGCCGAGCGCAATGAGGCGCTATGCTGCGATGCGCGAGGCCGTTCCCCGTGGGGGGGGGTGTTCGAATTCCCCCCCCCCCACCCCTCGAGCATGGATGTTTGTGCTGTCTTTAGTATAAATTAGATTGTAAGTAGTTTGTAAGTTTAGTGACTGATGACCTCGCAGTTAAGTCCCATAAAGTTAACAAACACATGAACATTTGAACCTGACAGACGCATTGCAGCATCTCCAACAACAGTTGCAGAGCTAGATATTTCACTTGCGGTAGAATGGCCGATTATCCCTGATGAGCAGAGTGATAAACTCATAATGCCCATGTAACGCAAGTGTGCGACTTTACGGGCTGTCCGAGATAATAACAAATGAGGGAAATGAGAACGGCTTTTTCATTGTTATGGTAGCTCCATGGTGCCTCGCTCTAAGTAAACGCTGTGTAAATATCAAGTAAAGAGTTGAGAAAGCAAAATGTCGCACTGTATGACATACAAATTACAATGTTACCAATATCTGAATAAAATTCAAAATGTTGAAATGTTTGTAAGGTTAAGGGTCTTAACTGCGGGGTCATCAGTCCCTAAACTTACTAACTACTTATGAACTGAAACTTTCCTGGCAGATTAAAATTGTGTGCCGGAACCGGGACTCGAATCTGGGATCTCTGCCTTTCGCGGGCAAGCGCTCTACGGACTGAGCTACCCCGACACGACTCACGATGCCACATCACAACTTTATTGCGCCAGTACCTTGCAGGAGAACTTCAGTGAACTTTGGAAAGTAGGAGGCGAAGTACTGGCGGAAGTAAAGTTGTGAGGCGGGGGATAGTTCAGACTGTAGAACGCTTGCCCGCGAAGGCAAAGGTCCCAGATTCGAGTCCCGGTTCCGGAACAATTTTAATCTACCAGGAAAGTTTCATATCAGCGCACACTCAGCTGCAGAGAGAAAGTTTCCTTCTACTTATGAACTACCTTATACTAAAGATCACACAAACATCTATGCCCCAAGGGGGATTCGAACCCCCGATTGCAGCGGCCGTGCAGACTGTGACTGGCGCACCGCAGACCGCTCGAACGCTGCGGCCGGCCGAATAAATTTCGTTGGGATATGTATTTCGTGTATCTCAGCTGAATACCTAATAGTTTTGAGCGTCGTAGATGAGTGCCAATGAGGACTGAGCTGGCGTAGCTGGAGGCGCACAGTGGTGGGGGATGAAGTGCTGGTGAGCCGGCGGTGACGAATGGGGCGGCATTGATTGGCGTGGCCTGCAGCTGCCGGTAAGCGCGCCACAATTACCAGATTGCGGCCTCGCATTACCGGGATTGAATGCGCGCCTGCTGGCTGCTGCGAGGCCCCGGGGACCCGCTGCCGCCCTGCTGGCCGACACCTGCCGGCGGAGGCGCGCCAAAAACACCGCGCCGCGTGCTGCAGTGCCAGTCCTCAGGGGTCCATATAGCTGCACTACCAATGAAAATAAACATCGTCATCATCATTACAGACTGATTATGCACCCTAATAAATATCCTACATGATCCCCCATTTAGTGACCTCCTCTGACGTTAAGCGTGTTATTTCAGTCATTCTTCACCCAATCCAACCAAGTACCGGGTGATAAAACAGTATAAATTTGAAAACTTAATGAATCACGGAATAATGTAGATAGAGAGGTAAAAATTGACACACATGCTTGCAATGACATGGGGTTTTGTTACAACAAAAAAAGTAAATAAAAAAAAATGTCCGACAGACGGCGCTGGACAGCAAAACGTCAGTGACTGCTTCCGTGACGGGTGAGAGGTACGCCGATATGTTACAGAGTCGCATCATCCCCAGCCTGGCTGATGAACACCTGCTGGAACGTACGGTTTTTATGCAGGCTGGCGCTCCACCCCATATTGCTAGACGCGTGAAAGATCTACTGCGCGCGTCGTTTGATGATGATCGTATGCTCAGCCGCCATTGTCGTCATTCTTAGCCTCCCAGGTCCCCAGAACTCAGTCCGTGCGATTATTGGCTTCGGGATTACCTGAAGTCGTAAGTGTACCGTGATCGAACGACATCTTTAGGGACGCTGAAAGACAACATCCGACGCCAAACCCTCACCATAACCCCGAACATGCTTTACAGTGCTGCTCACATTATTCCTCGACTACAGCTATTGTTGAGGAATGATGGTGAACATATTGAGCATTTCCTGTAAAAAACATCAACTTGTCTTAATTTGTTATGCTCCTTATTGCGTTTCAGATTAGATGAAGCGCCATCTGTCTAACATTTTTGTTCTAATAAATCCCCATGTCATCCAAGCATATGTGTCAATTTTTACCTCTCTATCTACATTATTCCGTGATTTATTAAGTTTTAAAATTTATGCTAACTTTTTGATCACCCGGTACTTTCTCCTTTGCATATCTCGACTGCTCTTACTAGGTTTCTTCCAGCAGCTGCCAGACTACTTGACGCGCATGCGCAACGGTGAAATTGTGTTACAGCAATGCCTTGTCACGTTTCTGGCTACTTCGAGTGTGGCTGTTTGTGTTCCAGCAGTTCCAGCAAGTAGCCAGACGCTCAAATGTTCAAATGTTTGTAGAGCTTATGGGACTTAACTACAGGGTCATCAGTCCCTAAACTTACAAACTACTTATGAACTATCTAATACTAATGACGAGGGGGGATTCGAACCCCCGACCGTAGTGACCGTGCAGACCGTGACTGGAGCGCCTCAGTCCCCTCGGCCACCGCGATCGGCAGCCAGAAGCTACTCGGAAAAATATTTCTGGGGCTGTCAAGCTGCCACCCATTCGCGCATGCGCATAAAGGTCTGAGTTAGAGTGGGGGTAGCCATCACGTGACACCTGTGTGTTTGTATCGGGTTTTTCCATTATTTCGAAGCCACTGAAGATACCACTTGAGATCAGATATTACTCGTTTACACTTCGTTATTAGTAAAGCCAGTATTTTACTTATTTTTTTAAACTCATCTTCGCCAGCAGAATCGCAAAAGAAATGTAATTGGTTGAAATGTGGAACTTATAATTACCGTTTATTCCAGATGTCCAGCGAATCCGAATCTTATATATTGTCGAGTGACGAGGAGTTTGAAGTGATTCACGTGCTAAAAGACAGAAAACTATTTCGAGCATGTTGTGCCGCAATATAGCGTCACTGAATTCTTAAAACATTTTCGTGTACAGCATCATGTGGCAGAGGAGCGGTTCGAAAAATTCAGGAATTCTGTTACACTTATCAGGCAGGAGGAAATCGGAAATTGCTACTACTGCAGAAAATTCTGATGATTCTGTCGTTTGCCGGCCACGAAGCGGCAAGTCTTAGAGACGTGGCAGGCATGTTCAATATCAGTATTAATTCCTTACGCTCTGTCATAGAAAGAGTTACCTACTTTGTTTGTAATTAAGGTATCAGTGTTATAAAGTGGCCAACTGACGATGAAAGGGCACAAATAGAGGCCAATTTCAGTAGAAATCAGATTACAGGTGCAATTGGGGCAATCGATGGGACTCACATTTGAATAGAAAGACCTGCAGATAATACCCAGTTGTACTTGAACAAAATAAATAAACTATTTTTCTACGCAGTTACATATATTGTCTCATGACAACCGACAGATTCGTGATTTATTGCTCGCTTTCTTTCAAATGAATGACCATGGTATCCCAAAACTGTTGTTTCCTTTTCAGGCCCTTACAAAATTGTTTATTATGTTTCCGGTAAACCTCTATTATTTTTAATGTTAACTCCCTGTCCGACGAGGGTTCCAGTACATTTGGTTCCTGTGCAGAATCAGAGTGAAAAGAACTCATTTATCACTTTCAAGTCTGAAAACAGGACTGTTTTATAATTTCCACATTCTATGCCATAAGTAATATTAACAAAAAACACGAATTCTTTTTTTAATCAAATTATTTAAGTAAAATATCTTAATTCCGACATCTCTTCCTCACATTATACGAAATTATTAGTCCTACACATATCAGCTATTCACCTACCAGTTTGCGCGGGAAACCAGCCAGAAATAGTGCAAAAAGCGTTCCATCAGTGCAAGTATCAAACGGGTTCTTACATCATAAAAAAAATCAAATGTTTGTAGAGTCTATGGGACTTAACTACGGGGTCATCAGTCCCTAAACTTACAAACTACTTACGAACTACTTACAATTAAGGACGGCACAAATATCCATGCCCGAGGGGGGATTCGAACCCCCGACCGTAGTGGCCGTGTTGACCGTGACTGGAGCGCCTCAATCCCCTCGGCCACCGCGGCCGGCTCTTACATCATAGTAGCTGCACATGCGCAGTAACACCCGTTTCTTAGCGCTTGAAAGTAGCAGCCTGGCAGCTGCTGGAACGAATCTACTGTTGACCCCATGAGTCTCTTAGGTAACCTTGCTTCTCCCGTGCGTCTAACATGACCATCTCAGCCTGTTCACTCTAACTGCTTCATATGTGGTTTTCATTCCCAGTTTTTCTTTCATTTCTTCATTATGGATACCCTCTAGCCACTGTTACTATATATTAGTACCTGCAATCATTCTTGCTACTATCATATCTGTAACCTCTACCTTGTGAATAAGGTAACCCGTATCCACCCAACTTTCACTCCCATACAACAAAGTTGGTCAAAAGACAGAGCGGTTCACTGCTAATTTAGTCTTCGTACTGACTTATTTGTTGCGGAAGAGAGTAGATCTTAGCTGAGCACTTGCTGTATTAGCTTTGCTACATCTTGATTCAAGGTCTTTGACTATGTTGCCATCATATGAGAAAATACATCCTAGGTACTTGAAACTCTCCACCTGTTCTTTGATCCTCTTATTTGGAAGTCAATCTGTTTAAATCTCCTTCCCAAAACCATCAATTTCGTTTTGGAGACGCTGATCATCATACCATAACCTTTCCACCTCTGATATAGCTCTAAAATATTAGATTGCAACCTTTCAATTGAATCTGCCACCACAACTGTTTGCATATCGGAGACTGCTTATTTTGTTATCACCTATTTTAATCTCAACCTGCCAGTCTATAGCTTCCAATGTAAGATCCATAAATAGTTTGAACAACAGTGGTGACACGTTACAGCCTTGTCTTATCACTGAAACTACCCTTAACCATTAACTTAATTTATCGTCAACTCTTACTGCTGCCTGTCAGTCTACGTAAAGAGCTTTAATAGTCTGCAGAAGTTTGCCTTCTATTCCAAAAAATCTTGTATAACTGAGAATAGCGTCTTCCTAGGAACAAAGCCATAGGTCTTTTCTAGATTTATAAAACATAGATGAATTTTCCCATTTTACTCGTAGCGCTTCATTATCTGCCGTAAGCAATAGGTCTGGTTCTGACAGCCTTTAAGAGGCCTAAATACACACTTATTTTCCTCCAACTTGTCTACCAATAATACTCTCACTCTCCTTTCAACGATACCTGAGAATATTTTGCCCAAACGCTAGTTAAAGAGATACCTCTGCAGTAGGTACAATCTTTCTGTTTCCATGCTTGAAAATTGTTGTGATTACTTCTTTCGTTCAGTCACATGGAACCTGTCCCGACTCCCACGCCATTTCAGTTATCACGTGTAACTATTTGACAACTCACTTTCCACTCTTGCTGCTTTCAGCCAACTGAACGAGTTTGAAAGTAGTCAAAGTCTGGCCTTCCGAGTGACGGGACGGTCCTTTCGAAATATTGCAACACAAGTTGGTCGTGCTGGTTCAGTTGTGTAACGGTGCTGATTGGAATGGTCACGTGAACATTCTCTCCCATGTAGACGAGTTTCTGGACGTCCAGCGGCCGCGGTGGCCGAGGTGACTGAGGCGCTCCAGTCACGGTCAGCACGGCCACTACGGTCGGGGGTTCGAATCCCCCCTCGGGCATGGATATTTGTGCCGTCCTAGTTCGTAAGTAGTTCATAAGTAGTTTGTAAGTTTAGGGACTGATAACCCCGTAGTTAAGTCCCTTAAGCTTAACAAACATTTGAACCTTCTCTCTGGACGTCCACGCTGCACAAATGTCCGCCAAGGTCGTCGCAGCAGGACAGCAGTAACAGATCGCACAGATAAGGTGTGTGAGCCCACAAGCGTCAACACGAACTGGTGGGACTAGGGCCCGCCCACGTCCAGCCCGCCTTCCACAACGTCGACGTGCACGGCTCGACTGGTGCCATCAGGGTGATCACTTGGTAAATACAACGACGAGCCGAAGTCTTCAGCGATCAAAGCAGACTCTGCATGAAAGCATGTGGGGAAGCTTTGTTCGTACGATGCAGACCTGTCGAGCGCTGCATCGCAGTGCATTCATACAAGACATACTGCCCTCACCCAAGGCCTTATAGTCCACGGTGCGATAAGCTACAACTGTGGTTCATCTTTGCTGTTTGTGTCTCAGAAAGTGCCGACTGCGCTTCTTGAAGCAGAATAATTTATTTCCCTGCGATGTTTTGTGAGCCGCGATGGAATGACCGTGTGCTCTAAGGTGCCTTGTTTCAGAGCGAGCGGTTGCTCCTCGTCGGATCTTCGAGTCCTTCTTCGTAACTTGATCTCTATCGAAACAGGAATCGACCTCGTACGAAATGTTTCCCAGCGTGTAAGTGGCATTAACTTTATTTGCCCAGCGAACTTTCAGCTTGGCCATAACTGAGGTCAACGGCGGGTCGCACACTTTCTCTCTAATGAAGCCGAGTCGGCAGGCAGTATACAACGAGCCACTCACAAGAAGATCGTTTGGGGGTTCGCCACTCGTGGACGCAATCGCGCGATCATTTACCCTGCCCTGACGGTTGTGGGCGCAAGGGACATGAAACCAAACGGTTCATACCGATATCAGTATCAGCTTTGATGTATTTGTTTTTCATTTTTATTATTACTAATAATGGGGCAAGAGCAGAAGCACACAAATTTACCACCGAGCGAGATGGCACGAGGTGGCGCGTTCGGTGGTTCAATCTGCCTCCGGCCATCCAGAATTAGGTTTTCCGTGACTTTCGTAAATCACTCCAGGCAAATGCCGGGATGTTTCCTTTGAAAGTTCACGACTGTTTTCAAATGTTTGTTAAGCTTACGGGACTTAACTGCGGGGTCATTAGTTCCTAAACTTACAAACTACTTATGAACTAGCTTATACTAAAGACGGCACAAACATCCGTGCCCGAGGGGGGGGGGGGGGATTAGACCCCCCGGCGGGAAACGGCCTCGCGCTTCGGAGTATACCGCAACAAATCGCTCGGCCACTGCGCCTTGGCACAACTTATTTCCTTCCCCAACCTTACCCAAAACTCCGCGCGATAGCTCCGTCTCTATTGACCACGCTGTCGACGAGAAGTTATCCCCTAAGTTTCGTTCCTTCCTGCAATTTCCGTAGTGGCGGAGTTGAAACTTTTGATTTATAAATAAAACTTTATTTATAAGTTAGTAATGTTTGTTTGTAAAATTTCTTTGGTTTAAAATACTACGTAGTTATATACCTGATGATCACAAAGTCAGTATAAATTTGAAAACTTAATAAATCACGGAATAATGGAGAGGTAAAAATTGATACTCGTGCTTGGGGTGACATTGGGTTTTATTAGAACCCCCCCCCCAAAAAGTCTAAAAATGTCCGACAGATGGCGCTTAATCTGATGAGAAAATCAATAATTAACATAACAAATTAAGACAAAGCAAAGATTATGTTTACAGGTAATGCTCAATATGTTCACCATCATTCCTCACTATAGCTGCAGTCGAGGAATGATGTTGTGAACAGCACAGTAAATCATGTCCGGAGTTATGGTGAGGCATTGGCGTCGGATGTCGGTCGATTACGGCTCACTTGCGACTTCAGGTAACCCCAAAGCCAATAATCGCACGAACTGAGGTCTGGGGACCTGGCAGGCCAAGCATGACGAAAGTGGTGACTGAGCACACGATCATTTTTTTGGTTCTAATAAAACCCCATGTCATGTTTGTCAATTTTTACCTCTCTCTCTACATTATTCCGTGATTTATTAAGTTTTCAAATTTATACTGACGTTTTGATTACCCGGTAAAATAGGAAAAGCAGTAATTCCTATTTTAATAACACTGCAGACATTTGAATGTGTCAACAAGCTACGAATCGATTCTGGATAGCTGAGACAATGTGTTGTCCTTAGGTGAGTTAAAGTAGTCTGTAAGCATAAGGACTGGTAACAACAGTAGTTAAATCCTATAGATTTACAAACATTTGAACATTTGACTGTACTTGTATGTGGAACGCTTAGGCATTCCACAGTGGTCTCTGAAATCCACGCGCTCGAGGGAAGTTTTTACTCGTAGCCACTGAGCAAGCAGATTGTTTAGAATCGTAAACGCACTCACTCATTGAGTAATTTTAAAAGTAGGATCCTGAAGATGGGGAGTGAAATTCACGTCTGTACGTTTTGTAACGACTGCACGACAAGCGCAGACTTCCGCAGATCGCCGCGGAAATCCTGCTGTCCGCTTAATTATGGAGGTAAAAGAGCTTTGGGTTGAGAAATAGGGAACAATAAGATAAATGTGAGCATTTTCACTAGACTGAGCTCTCTGCTTCCTCGGCCTTTCGGGGTGGAGGTTTTGTAATAACAGAAACGCTAGACAATATCAACCATTGTCATGTTCATACCGCGAAAATAAGGGGCGCAATTTTGTGCCCATCGTAAACTTAGAGCAGTAAGATTTATGTACAGCTCTGATTGTTTTTGTAATTTACTGCATTTTAAATAAATAATTTATTGTCAGTGTACTAATTGTATTTATTAACATTAGTATTTTTACCACTCACCTGGAACCGATTAGGATCAATTAAATTATGTTCAGTAACACATTTTAATGTAACGGTTAGAGCAGGTGATTACTGTAGTATCACATCTTTATTCATTCATCCGATACAATTTATCTCTTTTACTGTCCATTTTCTTACAGCAATATATTAATAGCACGACCTAGCATATGTCATGTATCTGGTTTATTATATTATACATCAGACGATAATAAATACTTTAACATGTCTGTCGGAACCTTTGTACTACAGAAAACAGTGACAATTAATCAGAAGTAGAATTTGTTATCATGGAAAGTTCTAGGAATCTATTTGATAGGCATTGTTGTAATTTGCATAATTATCGATAAATGATTGTATATGTCAATGAATATAATTAATTTTCAGTTTGAAAGGTACTCAGGTATTTATTTCCGATTGGATGGAACTGACAATTTCATCCGATTTGTTATAATTCTATAAAAATACAATAATTAAGAAGCTCAGACGATGTTGAAGGAATTAACTTAGGTAACGAAACAATGAAGGTGGTAGATGAGTATTGTTACTTGGGCAGCAAAATAACACATTATGGTCGAAGTACATAGGATATAAAATGTAAAGTGGCAACGGGAAGAAAATCGGTTTTGGAAAAGGGAAATTTGTTAAGACCGATTATTAATTTAGGCGTAAGGAAGTTCTTTCTGAAGGCATTTGTGTCGAGTGTCACCTTTTATGGGTATGAAACATGGACGATAAACAGTGTGGACAGGAGGAGGATAAAGGCTTTTGAAATGTGGTGCTACAGAAGAATTCTGAATATTAGGTAGGTGGATCGCATAACTACTGAAGACGTTCTGAACATAATTGATGAGAAAAGAAATTTCTCTCATACCTTGACTGAAAGAAGAAGAGTTAGATTGGTATCACACATTATTAGATATCTAGGAATCGTGAATTGGAGGAAAGTGTGTGGGATCAAAATCGCAGACGGAGACCAAGAAATGAATAACCAAGAGATGAATACAGTAAGCAGATTTCCATGGATGTAGGTTGCCGTCCTTACGAGGGGATGAAGAGGCTTGCTCAGGATAGAGTAGGGTGGAGAGCTGCATCAAACCAGTCGTTGGACTGAAGACCACAACAACACATCATTAACAATCAGTGAGGCCATATTTCAATAATTTCCGATGTATGTAATTAAATTTCTGATGATATATTAACATCTGTAATGGGTTATTAAACTTTCCAATAATTATAATGAACGAGATTTATTCGTAATGCTCATAAAGTTCTAACTGTATCAAAGTAATGACTGTGTGTCAATAATGAGATATATTGTCGAAAAGATATAAATGGAAGTGTTTCCCGTCAGTTGAGTTAGTCTAGTTTAGTCTAGTCAATCTTGAGTCTCAGTTTTTGTTAGTGTCGGATAATTAGTCTTAATTTGTGTATGTCAGCTCAGAAAATAAAAGAGGAAGTATTACTCCATTTGAGTGTTATTTGTTACACCCACCAAACATAAAATCTGCAGAGTTAAGTAAATATTTTTATTAATTATGATCTTTTGATTAAGTACTTTTTATTGCCAAAAAGTATCGGCAATTTAAGTTTCTCTGAAAGTAGGGGGACATTTAAAAATGCAGCTGGGATCAAACATATCAGTGCCTGTCAGATAGCATTTAAATTACTCCAGTTCCAACCCACTGTTACAGTACTTTTGATAACCCTTGGGCTAGCTGACATTTGAGTACCTATCGGAACAATGACTGTACTCCAGCTATCCCGCAATACAGTGTTAAAATATAAACATTACACACCTCCTGTAGTCCAGGCAAGTCGAGCGAAATGGCTGATATTTACTGCGAGCTGACACACGGTTATCTCGTGTAATGAGAGTAGGTAGTGATCAGATAGAAATTAGTTCAAGTAATTACCTAATGGAACATACCGCTACAATTACATGGCTCGATCCGCCACGTGCTACTGCACAAGACAACAACAACTTACCACCCATACACACAACATGTATTCCCTTCGGTCTTAGTGAATTATAGTTGGACTTGGTAAGCAAGTTGGCTACGATACGTCTGACGGGCGCCAACTACATCCGCTCCAATGTCCCCAATTTCTTTTATTTAATGGCAAATAACCGGGACTCGAAACCACATTTCCCACTTTGGACCATCGGCTTCCTTAACCAATTACGCTATCCGGACACGCTTCTCGTTCTGCCCAAATTCTCAACTTTGTTGCACATAGTGTGGCGCCCCTGTCCATTATTTCCACTTGCTCGCAGCTTTATCTGTGTTCCGGCAAGGAATACACCTGCACACAAATTATTTGCATGTTTGAAGCATATATAAAATTAACGATATGGTACTATAAACTTTGGCCATTATCTACAAAGATATATACAAAACAACTGTTAAAAACCGTTGAACACTAATTCGAGCAAAATGAACTCTTCTTCCAGTTTTATAATCAAAGTAAGACTCATTTTAACAACAAAATCAGAACGTACAAGTTTACCAAGTGTACGGAATTTCTGTGGTCTTATCGTAGCATTATGTTACGAAGTAAAATATGATATAAATTTTAACAGGATAAAGGAAAGAATGGAATTCATCAAAATTTGAAATTCCGCTAACTGGAATTATTGGCACGCAGAATGTCGACGTGAAAAATCAATCAGAGAATGTGAGCGAAATAATTTGTAACCCATATTTGAAGCGTTCACATATTACAACGGTATTTTAAATGAATCTGCTACACATGACATTCACCAATCGTAAGCTTTCTTAACTGAGTTGCAGAATTAGTAAATAGAGTATGAAATCATGTGGAACTCGAGAAAATGGAGAGCTATGCTGACGGAAATGTGTAGTAAGAAACACAAGACCAGTGCCGCGGCGTTAACAGCGCTAAGTATCTGAATTTAATTTGTATCAAATTTAATTTGCCAGTCTAGTTCATTTTCGTTAGTACTCTGTTTTAAGAGCTTTATTCCCGCGTACTTGCAGATTTCGTTTGTACTACTGTTTTAATAGTTTATTCTATCGTATTTGATAAATACCATTGTGTTTAGCCTTCGTCTTTGACCGGTGTATTTCAAAACAAGTCAGAGACCGTTACTAAGCTCGTTATCAGTCAGTCCAGTGCCAGCTGTCACCAGTGCCGCGGCGTTAACAGCGCTAAGCTGCCGGACTCAGTTTTGTTGATTCGACAGTGTAGTTACCACTGACCACAGTTAAGTCAACAGCCAGCCGCCTTCATTAGAGTACTAGGCTTCTTTAAAGTTGTTAATTGCTGTTAATTGTATCGATAGGATGAATAGGATGTGTGCCTGCTGTGTGCGGACGCAGGAGGAGTTGGCCGCGGTTCGCGAACAACTGAGCGTGCTGTTAGCTACGGTCAGCCGTCTTCAGGCTGCTGTCTCGGGGTGCAGCAATGGCGGGGAGTCTGGTGCGCTCTCTGTCCCTGCTACCGAGGCACCTTCAGGTGTACTGGACGTCGTCGAGCCGCCTTCAACGCAAGGGGAGTGGCGGGTTGTACGGCGTTCGCGTCGCTCGAGGCGGAAGGCCAATGTGGAGGCTGGACGTCCGTCTGCGCCTGTTCGTCCTGTGAGTGAAAGTGTGGCCACTCCTTCAGCACGGTCCGAGCAGGTGCACGGGGGGAGGGGATTATTAGTTATTGGGAGCTCCAATGTCAGGCGCGTGATGGAGCCCCTTAGGCAGATAGCGTCCAGATCTGGAAGGAATTCCAACGTGCACTCGGTGTGTTTGCCGGGGGGCCTCATCCGAGATGTGGAGGCGGCCTTGCCGGCGGCTATCGAGGGTGCGGGGTGCAGTCGACTGCAAGTCGTGGCTCACGTCGGCACCAATGACGCTTGTCGCTTGGGTTCTGAGGACATCCTCAGGTCCTACCAGCGGCTGGCGGAATTGGTGAAGGCTGCTGCCTTCGCACGCGGGGTGCAAGCAGAGCTGTCGATTTGTAGCATTGTTCCCAGGGTTGATCGGGGTCCTTTGGTTTGGAGCCGAGTGGAGGGTCTGAACCAGAGGCTTCGCCGACTCTGTGACAGTCATGGCTGCAGATTTCTGGATCTGCTTTATCGGGTGGGGAATTGTAGGGTGCCCCTAGATAGATCAGGGGTGCACTACACTAAGGAAGCGGCTACTCGCGTAGCAGAGTACTTGTGGAGTGCACATGGGGGTTTTTTAGGCTAGACGCTAACTCTGATGAGCACTCGCCTGTCAGCATTCAAACAGCGAATTCAGGCCACGTTCGGAACAAAAATTCGAACATAAAAATATTAGCCGCGAACTTACAGAGTATTAGAAACAAAGTTCCCGAATTTGCAGCGCTGCATGGAAGTTATTGCGCTCAGATAGTTTTAGGCACCGAAAGCAGGCTAAATGATGATGTGGCAAGTTCAGATATATTTAGCGAAGCGCGGAATGTATATCGGAAAGATAGATCTGATACAACTGGAGGAGGAGTGTTCATCGCTGTGGACAAAGATATTGTTTCTACTGAGACCGAGGTTGAAAGTAACTGTGAAGTTATCTGGGCACGCATAACAGGTCTAAAAGAAGTAAAGTTAATAGTTGGGTGTTTTTACCGGCCCCCCAGTGCTGCTGTAGCAGTTTTAGAATCATTCAAGGAACGTCTACACCAGGTAGTGCATAGGTATCCGGGCCATGTAATATTAGTCGGAGGTGACTTCAACCTTAAGAGTATAGATTGGGACCTTGCTAGTTACATTTCAGGCGGTACAGACAAGCAGTCTTGCGAGCTACTTTTGGACACATTCTCCGAAAACTGTCTTGAGCAGTTAAACCGGAAACCCACGCGCAATGGAAATATTCTAGACCTTATAGCCACAAACAGGCCTGACCTTATTAACGATGTCTGTGTAGAGACAGGAATTAGTGATCATGATATCGTCATAGCGTCGATGATGACCAAAGTTCATAAACCAATGAAGAAGGCTAGGAGCGTGTTTTTGCTGGGAAGAGCCGACAAGCAAATGTTACGATCGCACTTAGAAAATGAATGGGCATCGTTTAATTCTGGGACTATGGATGTAGAGGAATTGTGGACTAAATTTGTGCATTGTTAATGAAGGGTTAGAGAAATATATGCCAGTAAAGACGATTAAGGATGGAAAAGATCCACCGTGTTATAATAATAATGTTAGAAAGCTGCTGAGAAAGCAAAGGCTGTTGCACTCTCAATTCAAAAAAGAACACGCAAATGATGACAGGCCAAAGGTAGTAGAGATTCGTGCGTCTATAAAAAGATCGATGCGTGAAGCATACAATAATTATCACAGCCATACCTTAGCAAAAGATCTTTCCGAGAACCCGAAAAAATTCTGGTCCTATGTAAAATCGATAAGCGGGTCAAAGCCCACTGTCCAGTCATTAGTTGATCATTCCGGGGCAGTAATAGAAGAAAGCAAACGGAAAGCTGAAGTTCTAAATTTAACCTTTAAGAAATCTTTCACGCAGGAGGACCGCACAAATATACCATCATTTGATCAACGTACTAATTCCGAAATGGGGGACATAGCAATAGGTATTTCCGGTGTAGAGAAGCAGCTGAGAGAGCTAAATACGAAAAAGTCTGCTGGTCCGGATGGAATACCAGTTCGGTTTTACAAAGACTATTCTGCGGCATTGGCCCCCTACTTAGCTTGCATTTATAGCGAATCTTTAATTCAGCGCAAAGTTCCTAGTGATTGGAAAAAAGCGCAGGTGACTCCCGTGTATAAGAAAGGAAAGAGAACAGACCCATACAATTACAGGCCAATATCGTTGACATCGGTTTCATGTAGAATTTTGGAGCATATTCTCAGTTCGAATATAGTACATTTCCTTGAAACGGAAAAGCTTCTTTCCATGAATCAGCACGGGTTTAGGAAACATCGTTCATGTGAAGCTCAGCTTGCCCTTTTCTCACATGACATCTTGCGAGGCATGGACGAAGGGCAACAGGCGGATTGTGTTTTTCTCGACTTCAAGAAGGCGTTCGACACGATGCCACACTGCAGACTGCTAACGAAGATACGAGCTTATGGAATAGGTTCACAGATTTGTGACTGGCTGGAAGACTTCCTAAGTAATAGAACGCAGTACGTTGTTCTCGACGGCGAGTGTTCATCAGAGACGAGTGTATCGTCAGGCGTGCCCCAGGGGAGTGTGATAGGACCGCTATTATTTTCTATATATATAAATGATCTGATGGACAGAGTAAGTTGTAATTTGCGGCTGTTTGCTGATGATGCTGTGGTGTATGGGAGGGTGTCGTCTGTAACTGACTGTAATAGCATACAGGTTGACTTAGACAAAATTTCTAGTTGGTGCGAAGAATGGCAGCTAGCTCTCAATGTAGAAAAATATAAGGTGATGCGCATGAGTAGAAAAAACAATCCTATAATGTTCGAATACACCATTAGTAGTGAGCTTCTTGATGTTGTCGCGTCGTTCAAATATCTCGGCGTAACATTGCAGAGCGATATGAAATAGAACGAGCATGTAAGGACAGTTGTGAGTAAGGCAGACAGCCGACTTCGGTTTATTAGGAGAATTTTGGGAAGATGTACTTCACCTGTAAAGGAGACCGCGTATAAAACGCTTGTACGACCACGGCTTGAGTATTGCTCAAGTATTTGGGACCCGCAGCAGATCGGTTTGAACGAAGACATAGAGGCGGTTCAGAGGCGAGCAGCTAGATTTGTTACCGGTAGGTTCGACCAATGCGCGAGTGTCACGGAAATGCTCCCGCAACTCAATTGGGGAACGCTGGAAGAAAGACGACGTTCTTTTCGTGAATTTCTGTTAAGTAAATTTAGAGGGCCGGAATTTGAAGCTGAGTGTAGTACGATCTTGCTGCCGCCTATTTACATTTCGCGTAAAGATCACAAAGACAAGATAAGAGAAATTAGGGCTCGTACGGAGGCATATAGGCATTCTTTTTTTTTCCTCGTTCAATTTGGGAGTGGATTAGGATAGGAAATGCCCAGTAGTGGTACAGTGTACCCTCCGCCACGCACCTTATGGTGAATTGCGGAGTATGAATGTAAATGTAGATGTATATGTAGAAGACTTTAAGGTACTGAAAGCTACTCTATAATCTATAAAAATTGTTTGTATGTATTGTTTCATAATACGATATTTGAGTGTTTCGACATTCAGACTTAATAACGGTTCGGACTTACCATCCTTTAATATTTACATAAAATACATTAGTTTTGGCCCACTTTAGTAACGGTAGTAACACTAAAAGTGGGCCTTTGCGATCGTCTTTTGACAGCTCGAAATTTAAATGAAAATAACGGCTTAACTATTCACCTGACACGAAAATTGAATAACCGAATTTGAAGAGAAGAAAATTCTCTACAGTTTGCTCTCTTAGGTTTTTTTCATATATCGTAGCGTTTCAAAGATATTTGCAAAAAGAACGGCGATTTTGGGATGTACGTCTATCTGTCTGTCCGTCTGTATGTCTGTCCGTAACGTGTTCCCTGTTTTTAAGACGAACCGTTCAACCGATCAGCACCAAATTTTACAGACATGATTGTAGACCGCCAGAGACCAGAACCTCCCTTTTTCAAATTTTTCTGACAAAACATCCGGTACTAAAACAAAAATAAAAAAATGCCGTTTTGTAATATAATTGTAATTGCAAACGAACCGTTCGTCTGACACGAAAATTGAATAACCTAATTGGTAGAGGAGAAAATTCTCTACAACTTATTTCCCTTATGTTTTTTTTTCATATCTCGTATCGTTTGAAACATATTTGCAAAAATAACTGAGATTTGACACCCTCCATTGAATAAACGAAAACCAGCCGTACGGAGATGTCACGTGACATTCCTCGCGTATTTGATGATTTTCTTATTGTAATTTACACTTTGTCATTTCAGAGCAACGGCACACTGAGGAATTAACAAACACACATCGTTCTTCGTACGATAAATCTATATCTATATATAAAAGGCTTGTGTGTGTACGTGCTGACAGACTTTTCTCCATGACCACATACTGCCACCCACTCGTGGTTGTGGTGGTAGATAGCCCTTGGTCTAATGATGTTAGTAAGGGAGTTTGGTCGCGGTGCGTGGCAGTGGGTGAGTGTGACGAGCAAAAATTCGCAAAATATGCAATAAATACTCTTAGGAAAAGCTATATACTCTGTGATCAATCAAATGTTCAAATGTTTGTGAAGTCTATGGGACTTAACTACGGGGTCATCAGTCCCTAAACTTACAAACTACTTATGAACTACTTACAAATTAGGACGGCACAAATATCCATGCCCGAGGGGGGATTCGAACCCCCGACCGTAGTGGCCGTGCAGACCGTGACTGAAGCGCCTGTCTCCTCGGCCACCGCGGCCGGCTATATACTCTGTGACTTACGAACTTTACGGTACGAGTCAAAATCTGCTTATTCTTTCAATCGTCAGACAATGCGGTACTTTCAGACTTTAATAACGACGAGGAATATCAAATACGCAATTTTTTAAATAGATCACGTTTCGTCAACCACACATTACCGACTACGAACAGAGACACAAAACAAAGATAAAAATCCAGATAGACTCAAAGATAAAAATACTCGTGGAACATTGGTCGAACTTCCCAGCAACGAACCTAGCTGCTCGCCTCTGAACTGCTTCCATGTCTTCCTCGAAACTGATCTGCTGCGGGTGCCAAAAAATGAGCAGTACTCAAGACGTGGTCGTACAAGCACTTTATACGCGGTATCCTTTACAGGTGAAGTACATCTTTCCAAAAATTCTCCCAATAAACCGTAGTTGACTGTCCGCCTTACAACTGTTCGTTCGTTCCATTTCATATCGCCGCGCTGGAGTAGCCGAGCGGTCTAAAGCGTCTCACTGCGGAGCGAGCGGTTGCTCACCGTGGAGGTTCGAGTCCTCCCTGGGGCTTGGGTGTGTGTGTTGTCCTTATGTTAGTTTACCTGGGTTTAAGTAGTTTGTAGGCTACGGACTGATGACCACGGAATTTTGGTCCGATAGATTTACAAACATTTGAACAATTTTTGAACATTTCATATCGTTCTGCAATGTTACGATTAGATATTTGAACGATGTGACTGTATTAATAAGTTCATTACTAATGCTGTATTTGAACATCATAGGATTGTTTTTCTGATCATGTGCATCACCTTACATTTTTCTACATCTAGAGCTGGCTGGCTATCTGGGACCGTACGTTCCAGAAAAGTATTTCATGAACCGCCAATTATCCGGTGTCTACCGTTACTTTTAGGAAGTTTAGTTTTTCTTGTAAAACAGACCTAAACCGGAGCTAGTAGTTCCCTACTCACTAAGTGCGGTCTAACTACAACAGAGGTTGGACAAAAATATGTAAACACTGCGATAAATGAATATTTAACATATATTTAGATGCTACCCAAACCTGCATGATGTGCTGTTGTATTTAATCACATGCGACATGTATATAGTGATCTCAATAAGTTTCAAGTGTCAGTGTCTGTGTAGCTTTGAGCAAATCTGTCGGATCTAAATGAAATGCAATATTAGAAAATTTTAGTGCTCATATAGTGGTGCTTCTGGAATCAAGGGAGTCAAAGTGTTTGGTGTTACAAGAGGCACCGCGTGAAAGATTATGACACACAGAGGGAAAACGGGAAAACACCATCGAGTAAGGCACACACCAGACGAGAGTGAGAGTGGTCGCGACAGACGGTCATTGAGGAGGGCTGTGAGAAGAAGGAAGACGTCTGCTGCAAACGTTGCTGTAGACTTGATCCTATCAGCACCAAAACAACGCCATGAAGGCTTTACAACCTGGGAACTATTCGGCGAGCTGTAACTAGAAACTCATGTATCGTGTGTAATCGGAAATGTGACATGAAAATGTGCCGAAGCTATGGAAGAAAGTAATTTGGTCCATTGAGTCTTATCTTACAATGTTTCACAGTTGTAGTTGAGTTTACGTCTGCTGGTCGTTATCCCAAGCTTTCGATGCAGGCTGCTTGCTCAGAAATGAGTAAAATGGTGGGCATTTGGTGATATTTACACGGTTCCCAGTGTTACTGAGTAAGGCGGCGTTACTGCCAAGAATAAATTATGCGACTATTTTAGATGATCACACCCATTCAATGGAACTGTGTTGAGTCGCAGGTGGCGATACTATGTTCCAAGACAACTGGGCCGATGTTCACACATCTTTCGTGGGTACCGGAAACACCAGATTTTTGATCCCTTCTGTACTTTTGAGAAAAGGGGACTTTACTGGTATTCAACTCCAGCATCGTTAAGTGAACTAGCTACTATTCTGAAAGTATGATATAAGATACCCTTGAAAACCACGTAGGACTTCTATTTAGTCATTCAGAGACAATTGAGTGTCATATATTTTCCTACCGCTGTTGGACATGCTAATGTGTCAGGTTTTGGGTGTTTTGCATTTTTACCACTTTGAGATATAACACGATACAAACAGAAAACTGGATTACTGACAATTTTCCGTGCGTAGCGAGTGCTAAAGTTCCTCGATCGTATTCTATGAGGATTAATCACAAATTAATGCACCACATGCTGTCTTCAACAATTCTTTATTGCACATCTAATGAGAGTTATACATACGACAGAATGATGTTTCATTTCCATTATTTTCCCACTTATTCTTCGTCTCGTTCTGTGACCTTGCTACATCGCGAGGCAAGGGTCTTGTCGGTACCAGGTGTGGATTCAGGACGGCCTGCTGGGGGAGGGCGGGGGGGGGGGGCGGTGAAAGAATTTTTCATCGTCAGCTGAACTCTGGCTCAGTAGAAAGACTCTAGTACCGGACACCCCTTTTTGCCCCACGCCCAATCAAACAAAAGTCTCACAGTTTTGAAGACTCAGTGCAGTGACAGCATGCTAGCTTCGCATTCGCAAACTAACACTTGATCTGGTCACGAAGCCATTTCTCCACAGTGTTAATCACCTTCTCTCTTCTCTTCGTCCTCAAAATGTCTTCCAAGAAAGGAATTCTTTAATGGTATAAACAACTGGAAGTCCGAGAGGGCTTGTTGGGGGCTAAGGTTGAATGGTGTGACATTGCCCAAGCGCGTTTCGCGATGTGCTCAGTAGTCCTCAGGTTTGTGTGTGGATCATTGTATTCACACTATTTTTTTTTCTTTTTGCCGACTGACAGTTTCAGCGGCACATGCCGAGTCGCAATGCGTCAGGGCTCACGAATTTGTCAGGGCGCAACAAAGTCTTCGATCGATTCGTCGATGCTCATGCTTGCGTTGAGTTTGATGGCAAATTTTGTAAGATCCAAGGCAACTGCTATGTTCATTCACATACGTACGGAGAAACCGTAGATGAGCTTCTAAGGATCCTGTTTATCTCGAGAAAAGTCGAACTTCAAAACCATAGTTCGTGAATAATTAGTAAGTTTGATTCTTTGTCTTTTTATAGAATTGTACTCATCTTTTTTAAAATCCATGGGGTGTAACAGCAGAATTGCGACACTGATTTCAACTTTGCAAATTAACATTTATTAACAATAACAAGTGCAACCCTGTGACGGTTAGATAACAGACAACTACTGACTGACCAATTGGCGCGCAGCACGTGCTATAAATAACTTTGTTAACAATGTTCATTTCGAGAAACACTGTTGACTACAGACAAACAACTAAAACTTTCAAATTAAGACAGATGCAAATGATATCTACATCTACATCTACAACCATACTCCGCAAGCCACCCGACGGTGTGTGGCGGAGGGTACCTTGAGTACCACTATCGATTTTCCTTCCTATTCCAGTCACGTAGTGTTCGCGGGAAGAAGGATTGTCGGTATGCCTCTGTATGGGCTCTAATCTCTCTCATTTTATCTTCAGGATCTCTTCGCGAGATAAACGTAGGAGGGAGCAATATACTGCTAGACTCCTCCGTAAAGGTAAGTTCTCGAAACTTCGACAAAAGCCCGTACCGAGCGACAGAGCGTCTCTCCTGCAGAGTCTTCCACTCGAGTTTAGCGATCATCTCCGTAACGCTTTCACGATTACCAAATGATCCTGTAACGAAGCGCGCTGCTCTCCATTGGATCTTCTCCACTTCCTCTATCTATCCCACCTGGTACGGATCCCACACCGGTGAGCAGTATTCAAGCTGTGGGCGAACAAGTGTACTGTAACCTACTTCCTTTGTTTTCGGACTATATTTCCTTAGAATTCTCCCAATGAATCTAACTCTGTCATCTGCTTTACCGACGATTGATTTTATGTGGTCGTTCCATTTTAAATCCCTCCTAATGACTACTCCCAGATAATTTATGGAATTAACTGCTTCCAGTTGCTGACCTGCTATAGTGTAGCTAAATGATAAAGGATCTTTCTTTCTATGTATTCGCAGCACATTACACTTGTCTACATTGAGCTTTAATTGCCTTTCCCTGCACCATGCGTCAAATTGATGTAGATCCTCCTGCATCTCAATACAATTTTCCATTGTTACAACCTCTCTATATACTACCGCATCATCCACAAAAAGCCTCAGTGAACTTCCGATGTTATCCGCAAGGTCATTTATGTATATTGTGAACAGCAACGGACCCACGACACTCCCCTGTGGCACACCTGACAAACTCCTACTTCGGAAGACTTTTCTCCATTGAGAATGACCTGCTGCTTTCTGTTATCTAGTAATATCTCAATCGAATCACACAACTGGTCTGATAGACCATATGCTCTTACTTTGTTCATTAAACGTTTGTGAGGTACTGTATCAAACGCCTTGCGGAAGTCGAGAAACACAGCATCTACCTGAGAACCCGTGTCTATGGCCCTCTGAGACTCGTGGACGAATAGAGCGAGCTGGGTTTCACACGAACGCCTTTTTCGAAACCCATGCTGATTCCTACAGAGCAGATTCCTAGTCTCGAGAAATGTCATTATATTCGAACATAATACATGTTCCAAAATTCTACAACTGATCGACATTAGAGATATAGGCCTATAGTTCTGCACATCTGTTCGAGGACCCTTCTTGAAAACGGGGATGACTGCGCCATTTTCCAGTATTCCGGAACGCTATTCTCTTCTAGAGACCTACGATACACCACTGCGAGAAGGGAGGCCAGTTCTTTCGCGTACTCTGTGTAAAAACGAACTGGTATCCCATCAGGTCCTGCGGCCTTTCCTCTTTTGAGCGATTTTAATTGTTTTTCTATCCCTCTGTCAATTATTTCGATATCTGCCATTTTGTAATCTGTGCGGCAATCAGGGAAGGAACTACAGTACAATCTTCCTCTGTGAAACAGCTTTGGAAAAAGACATTTAGTAATTCCGCCTTTAGAGTGCCATCCTCTGTTTCAATGTCATTTACGTCACAGAGTGTCTGGACACTTCGTTTTGGTCCACCTACCGCTTTGACATAAGACCAAAATTTCTTAGGATTTTTAGCTAAGTCAGTACAAAGAACTCTACTTTCGAATTCGTTGAACGCCTCTCGCATAGCCCTCCTCACGCTACATTTCGCTTCGTGTAATTTTTGTTTGTCTACAATGCTTATGCTATGTTTATGTTTGCAGTGAAGTTCCCTTTGCTTCCGTAGCAGCTTTCTAATTCGGTTGTTGTATCACGATGGCTCCTTTCCATCTCTTAAGACCTTGCTAGGTACATACTCATCTAATGCATATTGTACGATGGCTTTGAACTTAGACCATTGTGCCGTCAAGTACTCTGAAATCCCCTTTTTGTAACTTTTTCCGAACAGAAAAATCTTCTACCTTTTTTTATATTTCTATTTACGGCTGAAATTACCGATGCTGTAACTGCTTTATGATCGCTGATTTCCTGTTCTGCATTAACTGTACCGAATAGTTCGGGTCTGCTTGTCACCAGGTCTAATATGTTGTCTCCTCGATTTGGTTCTCTGTTTAACTGCTCAAGGTAGTTTTCAGATAATGCACTCAAAACAATTTCACTGGATTCTTTGTCCCTGCCACCTGTAATAAACGTTTGAGTCTCCCAATCTATATCGGGTAAATTAAAATCTCCTCCCAAAACTATAACGTGATTGGGAAATCTACTCGAAATATTTTCCAAATTATCCTTAAGGTTTTCTGCCCAAACAGCTGCTGGGCCAGGAGGCCTATAGAAGCATCCGATTACCATGTTCGAGCCTGCTTTAACCGTGACCTTCACCCAAATTATTTCACACTTCGGATCTCCGTCTATTTCCTTCGATACTAGTGCCCTTTTTATCGCTATAAACACGCCTCCCCCTTCACTGTCCAGCCTATCTCTGTGGTAAACATTCCAGTCTGAGTTTAGAATCTTATTACTGTTTACATCTGGTTTCAGCAAACTTTCCGTCCCTAGTACTATGTGGGCATTGTGATCGTTTATTATTGAGAGCAATTCTGGGACCTTTCTATAGACGCTCCTGCAGTTAACTACTACTAAATTGATCATTTCCTTCCCTGTTATGTTCTGCCTACTGCTACCTTGTCGCGGCTCAGAAGGCATGTTGTCGGGCCTAGGGAAGGAATTCTCTAAGCTAAAAAACTCCCATGTGCACTGCACACGTACTTCGCTACTCTTGTAGGGAACCCCTACATTTCTCCACCCGATAGCGGAGGTCGAGAAATTTGCAGCCCATATCTTCGCAGAATCGTCTGAGCCTCTGGTTTAAGCCTTCCACTCGGCTCCAAACCAGAGGACCGCGATCGATTCTGGGAACGACACTACAAATAGTTAGCTCAGATTCCACCCCGCGAGCGAGGCTTTCTGCCTTCGCCAATTCCGCCAACCGCCTGTATGAACTGAGGATGACCTCTGAACCCAGCCGGCAGGAGTCATTGGTGCCGACATGAGCGACAATTTGCAGTCGGGTGCACCCAGTGCTCTCTGTCGCCGCCAGAAGGGCCTCCTCCACATCTCGGATGAGACCCCCCGGCAAGCAAACAGAGTGCACACTGGCCTTCTTCCCCGACCTTTCCGCTATCTCCCTATGGGGCTCCATCACCCGCTTAACATTGGAGCTCCCGATCACTAATAAACCCCTCCCCCCGTGTGCCTGCTCGGACCTTGCTGAAGGAGCGGCCACATGCTCACAGGCAGAGCGGGCGATGCCGCACGATCAGCCTCCCATTTGAGCCTCCGCCTCGAGCGACGCGAACGCCGTTGAACCCGCCATTTCCCTGAGGGAGAGGATGGCCCACCCGGGCCCAGCCGGGACCGTGGGTGAAGCATGTGACACCTGAGGCGTCCCATGCGGCGCACCAGACTCCCCACAGACGCTACAGTCCGAGGCAGCAGCCTGAAGGCGGCTGATCGCGGCCATCAGCACGCTCAGCTGTTCGCGAACGGCGGCCAGCCCCTCCTGCGTCCGTACGCAGCAGTCACACATCCTATCCATCCTAACAAATCAACAATTTATTGTAGAGGTTAAGTAATCGACTTTTAACAAGACCGCTCATTCCCTGACTAAACGGTGGTTACTAGAAACTTCTTGTTGGAAACAATGGAAATTAGCAAAAACCTTCTCTGGACTGAAATCAAAATATATGCGGAAATCACTGCTCTACCGTAAAAGATCTACACGAAATATAAAAGCTCCCTAAGCCAAAGAAAAGCTGCAGGCAACTGACAAACACGCACAAACATCGGTATTTATCAAAATACGAGGGAATGTACTCTTAAAACAGTAACACAAACGAAATCTTTCAATTAGGTGACAAGAAGACTCTTAAAAACAGAAGCACTAAACGAAAATTAAGAAATTAACTGCCAACAAAATTTCACGAAAATTAAATTACGACACTTATCGCTCTGGGCGACGCAGCAGCTACAGCAGCAGACAATGATGCACTCATTGATAACAGAAACTTCTGGAAGTGATTATCTGAGATTACATCGGTTGAATACATTCAGAATAACAATATCTAGGTTTGATTAATTATTACTGATCGAAACATTAATGAACTTGTTATGTAAATGTATATAAGTGCCATATTGTTGCAGATGACAAACTGTAAACAAAGATCTAAGGGGATGATGTAGGAAAACCAACCAATCCAACATGTGAAACAAAGTATATATACATACATGAAATTCTGGTACATAATTCTAATTAACAGGATGAAATGTAATAACTGTAAAAACTAAAAATATTTTCTGTTGTTCACTTTTAAAGCAATAAAAAGGACACAATGAAAATGCTACAACTGTAGCAAAACATACATGGGCATGAAACAAAAATAAATAAAAATAATAAAAAAATTCCTTAAGGCAGATCCTTGTCCAGAAGCAACTTAATTAAATATATATAAATGAATTTCGAGTTGTGACCATCGTTAATGTTACAGTTATGCTTCTTTAACATCCTGATTCAAGTACTTCGTAAAATTTAATGAAATTTAATTTCATACAGTCAATAATTGGAATAACATTCCTTTACTATAATAGATTTTAGAATATTTTCTCAATGAAAATAATAACTGCACAGATTTTGTGAACAGAATCAGTGACTGCATTTTAAATTCATAGGAACGTCCAAAATAACGAAATGCAAAACTATGAGCGGAAAGGTACATGGAGTATTGCAGGTACGAGGGTTGGAACTTAAATAGTGGCAACTCTTTATTCACAACCGACACAAAAGCGTTACATGTTTGCATCTGTTACAGTCCTTCAGTCACCAGCATTGTGTAGAACCCGTTGCTAGCGATGTGGAAGGCGTAGTATACTGTAGCAGAGCCTGTTATATTGATGGTGCGAATGGAGCGGTCTACTGGCTGTCGAATCTCTGGAACAGTTCTGAAGCGAATGCCACGAAGTGGTTCCTTCATCTTCGCAATTAAATCAAAGTCACGAGGACTTAAGTTCAGAGAATATGGTGGCTGGTACAGTACTTCCCAGTCCCATCGACCGAACAGAGCAGCCACAGCTTGTGCTGTATGCGTCAGCGCATGGTCGTCCAAAATGAGGGTGGGTTGCGCAGAAAGTTTTGCCGCTTCTTTCACAAAGCTGGTGCAGGTGATGCTCCAAAAACGAACAGCATACACTTCTTCTTCAGACCTGGCCGATGCATGTCTGACACAGTTTTCTGACCTTCGTTGAAGGCTTTTACCCAATTCCTCGCACGCCTCTTGGAAACCCTGAAGACACTGTCCTGCTGGCACATTCAATCCTGGTCCAACTCCGTTGTTCCTTTTTCGAAAACATAGTGACACCGTTACGTTAGACCGCTCGCTCACAAGTGACTGAGTTTCCCTCGATTGTGTGCACGCCGGTGACATGGGACGGGTGAGTCCATTTGTTCGGCAGCAAGGTAGGTATGTCAACAGCGTGTGCTGTCAGCGACAATAGAAAAATCCATTGCATAGTATCTCCACAACAGCGCTGCCACTATTTAAGTTCCAGCTCTCGTATGTAGAGATCGGGGTACAATAGATAGGTATCGAGTAATAGAACAGAGATTGGTATCGAGTAGTATCATAAAGGCTTACTCTATCCGTTACTTTACAAGATGCGCGTAAAGTTTTTGAACCATTTTTCTCGTAATCTTCCGGCTAATACGTTCTGCAGCTTTTATTGGTGGCCATCCTTGAAGTATACTTCTGACGGTGAAGTCTCATTCCAAACGAAATTTCCGAGACCGTGAGGTCCCCGCATTAGCTACAACTTCCAGACACCAGCGATTGCCCTTGGACTTCGACAGTGCAGCAGCGATCACAGCTGCTGTTCTACAGGATGTTAGGTCGTCGGACTGCCCTTCGCACGTTTCTCCCTTGCCACGGTGGACCCCCCTTGTAAATGGAAACAAGGTCGAAAACGGTTAAAAACAGGGCGAGTGAATATCAGCCGAATGCAGGCTGCTGTGTTGCAGATTAACGAGATCAGCGCCGATAAGCGCTTGAAAGCAGATGCCAGGGATTTGCAGGGCGCGGCGACCGTCTCTGTGCCGCTGAATATTGATTGCACCCTGATTGCCCCAGGCTGGCGGCTTTTTTCGACAGCATTTTTCGCCCTCATTCCGAGAGTGAGCCACGCTCGCTGTGCAATATTATCTGGTGACGCAGGTGCGTCGAAGAGTTTAGGGCGCAGTAAACAGGAGAACGTTGTGTGGGGACGCAAAAAAAAAGGTATTATGTTTTGTGTTTATTTGAAACTAATTGCTCATGCATATTTATATCAGTGAGGTACATTACAAGCGGATGGCTTTTTTTTTGTTCACGTGCAGCGCTCACCGGCTTTACTTCACAGCACATAAAAAGCCACCGACTGCCTTTTTTTCAATAGCAACAAGTAATAAAAAAAGTCCGCAGCGGGTGTCCTGAACAATGTAATCCTGCAAATGTCTGCCATAACATCCTTTCTCGCTCTAAAACATTTGTCATTCCACCATGCAAGAGCAATGAGGCAAATCGGTCGGATAAAGGATGATTAATCACACGATTACACAACATATCTCTTTTACACATGTAAGGTGAATTAATGTGAAATCTGACGCATCTTTCATAAAGGGAGTCGCTAAAGATAATAGTAATACCAACACTAAAGTCCAGCCTTGAACAGAGGTCAACTATTTTTACGATGCAACTACAGAATTTTACGTACACAATTTGAAATGTACGTATCTTCATCTCACTACTACTATTGTTTCCCTCACAGTACCATAAATATTTGAATCGCTTACTTCGAAAGGGCCTCAATGCATGTCTGGCATAGTTTTGAGAAAAGTGGATAAAACTATTTTTGATAGTTTACAGGGTATTTTCTTCATCGTTTTCAGTTACCGCGTGAGAGATGCCACTATTAAGAGGTATTCTAACTTACTATATAGTGGAATATTAAGTCATTTTATTGACTAGAGTTGTATATTTCTGATGAACACAGGGCTTCTCTGAAATAAGTGAGAAAAATCTTAAAACTTAATATTACACAAACGAACATGTTAGTAACTGTAATAGACAACTTTTAACAATTCACAAAATCTGTCCATGAAAACAAACTGTTTATCGATATCGGAAATCACAGATCACAGATCTTCTGTGTCCATCTCTAGGCCAGCGATGAAGGGTATTCCAAAATTCTAGGATGTGTACTTCCTGCAGTAAATGAGCAGCCGAATTCTTTACAAATATAATCTTCTTCGCGTTGATTGGTATGTACTCATCTGAAGAGACTCGGCCGGCCGCAGTGGCCGAGCGGTTTGCGGCGCACCAGTCACATTCTGAAGGGCCGCTACGGTCGGGGTTCGAATCCCCCTCGGGCATGGATGTTTGTGTAGTCTTTAGTAAAAGGTAGTTCATAAATAGTTTGTAAGTTTAGTGACTCATGACCCCGCAGGTAAGTCCTATAAGCTCTACAAACATTTGAAAAGACTCGAACAGCTGGGAAGTTGACGATGCATTGAGAAACTCCAGGTAACCCTAAACTAAATGTGTGGATATTTAAACCACTGACAATACTGCTTGCTGTTACAGTCGCAAACACATCACTGAAGACAAAGTGAACACTGAATGCTACTTTCAAGTCCCTTCGTGATGTAATTGTCTCCAGTGAATGAGTTGTTCTCTTGTTAAGTATCGTCCACCAGGAGCTTAAGTCCAAGATTTCATCTCTTAAGATAACCTTTACAGGGAATTGTCGTCTTGCACCCGATGATATGATCAGTTCAATGTAATCCATAATGGCATGTACCCTGTCAGTTCTCCGCCTGTATTAGACTCTAAAGGTAAAGATTTTCTATTTAGTATTATGATCAGCAAACGTACTAGAATTGATAATTGATCATCTTGACTCATGGATTCAAACACTTAAAACTGCATGTAGAAGGTTTGTAACCTTAACGGCCTACGCTACCGATAATCGCGAGTAATTAGACTTCAAAATGAACCGTGTGAGTAATGAATTAATTACCCGGATAAAGCTATCAGACGCGAAACCAATAACGTAGTGGAAGTTACACGCACAAACGATAGTTCGCGATTTAATTCGCAATAACAATGGTTTGGTGAGCGAAATCTTGAACAATTATCTTACGTTTAATAAGCCCGGGACAAAACTGTACCAAGAGAACAATTTTGAATAGGTAAATACGGTCGCCAGCTCGATGTACGAGCTACAAATTTAATTAATAAAATGTACTGTCTAATAGCAACAGTCACTGATTGGTTAATTTGGAACAACGCGGTCACAGAATACAGGTTAAGCGCATACGCCACAGCAGAAGGAAACTGAGTAATATGAAATCAGTAATCTTAGATTACTTAAGCAGTGGAAACAATTAAAGATTTTAAAGATTTTAAGAATGAAAGAATTTTAAAGGTTTTTAAGAATGAGCATGCATTCTATGTAAAGTCCAACCAACACTATAATGCTTATTAAGCCACTTTACTATATCTTGATTAGCAATACTAATTAAAATTGTTGTAATTGAATTGTGTCTGCAATGATTAGTTAACTGATTAAGTGAGTCGTTTACTGAGACTTATGCAATTAACGTTCTTTAACAAACTGGATCAAATGCTGATTTTGAGAAGTAATATTAAGGCATGGACTATTGTTCCATATAATATCAACAACTTGATCTACCATCAAACATTCTTTAGCTCTACGATTGAATTGTTCAGTTTAATTCATTGCTTCTTTTAGTACACGTGAATTGAATACTAAACACAAAATTAATATTCAATGCTTAGTTGTATTCAATGAGTACACTACATATTCATAGTCAATGAAGTGCACTTGTTATCAACTATGCTTTGAGTTTTTGAACCAATACTAATTATTCTTCGAGCACTGAAATCTTTTGAAATACAACTGATTTTAGTTAGATTTACGTAACGTCTTTTATTGTTCAGGTTGAGCTTCGAAATATTAAAGGTAACGGAATAGGAATCTGGATAGTTCCACGGGTGAATAATTTTATCGACATTGATTAATTTCACACAAGTTCGCTATTGACTCTTTGCAAAACTAAACGTTGGCTTAACATTACAGATCTAAAGACGGTTAATTGCTTAGATCTTAATTTGCATCGGTGTGTAGTGTGGCTGGTGACTGGTGCTGGCACTTTATAATGATTGGCAAAAATGGTATCTTTTTGGTGACGAAATATTGTTCAATATGGGCCCACAGCATTCTTGTTGAACATTATTCCTCTTGAAGTTTTAACGTTGTGCCCATGTTAATTATTTGCCAAACTGCTGTTCGTACCAACACATCTTAAAACCACACTACTACAGTTTGCTGCTGCTATCCAACTTTTCTACCGTTCACCTCGAGAGCTCAACAACAACCACCTCTCTCTCTCTCGCGCCTCGCGTCAGACTGCCTTCAGCGATAACACTGTTCCACGCAAAGATGCTACGAACACAGCCCTCGCTAAGCCAACGTGTCTTCTACAATGCTTTACATTTGTTTCTCAGTGCAATATGAAAACTTTTAAACATTCGTCATTTACATAATTTACTTACACAAGAAGATTAACCAATTTACACGTGATATATATATTTCTCATACTATCCGCTGCCATTTATCTGATCGTGTTTATACGCGCAGACAGTGGTGTTGGTCACTGTGTTGTTGCGTTACAGGTTGTCCGACAGATTTTGCTGGAATCAGCTTACCTCCATAACTGGTATGATCCAATCCCGTTATTTTAGTAGTTTTGATTACGTTCCTTTCGTGCTGCTCAGTATGGCATATACATTTCCTCCTCCTTTTCTTATGCTATTCAACTTCACAATCAGATTCACTCATAATGACATAAGGTACTATGAGGGCACAACATTACATACGACAGTTTGGTCTAAACAGTGACTTTGCAAACAAACTATAACACATTATTTATATCACTCAACCGCCTTTTCTAACAGTCAAAGTATCCCAATAAAGTACATGGAGTTATTGTTCAAAATTGTTAAGAGCAAAAGTGCCCTATGTCCTGGAAATGGGGCACTTTTTAAACTAAAGAAAATTTATCCCCTGTAATGTCGGTTACTTAATAAAAAGCGGACAACCTTTCCACACTCAACAATGAGCCGACCCCCTAAGGAATACAGAAATGTAGATGGCACAAAACATCAGTAAAGTATATTTAGGGCTCTTCTGAAATAACCGATTCAGTTTTGTTTGTGAGGAAGAGGGGAAAATAGCAGTAATGGCAATGGCACATTACACCTTCATCATATTTGGTATCTAATGTCTGTATAGGCCATTTCTCATTCAAACGAGCTTCTTGACTTTGGTACTTTGACACCTGTTTCTGCAACTATACTCTGCAAATACTAGTAATGTGGGAAATACGTTTCCTAATGTGGCGCAAATTGACGTTACTCCACGAAGAAGGTAAAAGATAGATTATGGTTTAACGTCCCGTCGACAGGGTGGTCATTATAGACGCAGCTCAGGCTGGAATGGTTTGATTAAGGATGGGGAAAGAAATCGTACTTGACCCTTCAAAGGATCCATCCCGTCATTTCCCTGGAGTTATTTAGTGAAATCAGGGAAAAAGCAAAAGTCTATGGCCGGAGGTGGATTTGAACCACTATCCGCCGTTATACGAGTCCAATTGTTCTAACTATTTCTGCTATAGTGTTTTTTTAAAGAAGTAGCATTTCCTCCAGCAATTTGAGGACCCGAAACATCTCTCTAACAGTTGCGAATTGATAGAACCTACCAGTAACAATGCTATCAACCTGACACTTTGAGTTGCTTCTAAGTCTTTCCTTAAACCGATTTGTTGGAGATCCCAAACAGTTGAGAAATACTCAAAACGGAGTCGCTAAAGCGTTCTATACGCAGCCTCCTATACAGATGAACTATACCTTCCCAAAATTCTGCCAACAAACTTATGACGACCATCTGCTTTCCCCAAGACTGTACGGACATGCTCATTCTATGTCGCGACTGTGTCAAACAGCACGTTACTAATGCTGCATTAGATTATTCGAACAATATGGGATTGTTTTTACTACTCATCTGCATCAACTAATATTATTTTCATTTTTAGAGCTAGCTGCCATTCTGCACACCAACCAGAAAGTTTTCGTAAGTCATAGTGCATTATACGACAGTCATTCAGTGGCAATATATTACAACAATACAGTATAGTCACACCAAGAAAGATTCAGATCTCTGCTGAATAGGAAATATCTTTTGGATATCTTCTGGCTGGGGCTATAAATGACGAACAATACGGCAGTGCAACATAATGTCAGATCCCATATCTCTGATTACAAAGTAACTCATCAAGACAGAACAGCAGATATCTTTGTTTTGACTGTAGAGATGGCAGGAACCACTGTTGTAAATATCTATAATCCTCTGAGCCTTAGTAGGCCAAATCCACCTGTTGGGTTTTTCAGTCCCCCAGTTGTGTGCTTTGGTGTTTTTATGTTGTAGTCATGTCTGGGGACATCAGGAAGAAGACAGAAATAAAGCTGTCCTGAATTAATGGATGAATATTTATAAATTTGTGTATAATGCTAAAGACCCAGGAATGTATTGGTCTGATAGATGGCGGAAGGATTACTCTCCTGATATATGCATCATATCAAAATTTGGAAATAACAACACAACACAACATAAAGGTTATCACATCATTCACACGAAGCCAACACAGGCTAGTTATCATACATTTTGGCACTGAAATTCTCTTAGTCAAGTCCGCCTCTCTACCTCGATGGAACTTTAAACTTGCAAACTGGGAACAGCTTAAAAAAGTCTTGACAACAGTGTTGAGTAATTTCCTCCAGTGCCATCAAATTATGTACGACTTTTCGGTGCGATAAAAATTAATGCCAGTGGATACATTCCACATGGGCACTGGAAACAGTACATGCCTTGGCAGACATACACTGGGATGAGCTGCCGGCCGTGTTGTCACTCGGTGTTCGTGGGTGTATCGCAAGAGGTATGTATCGTGTGTGTGACGTGCCTCTTCCTTTGGTAGGATGCCGTCGACACAAGCGGGACTAGTCAACACCACTTAAAGGCCTCACAACATCCTGTGCTACATCATACTGACCAAGCCGCGCCGCCATCTGAATGGCTAGCCATTGGGGCACTCCCACTGCCTCGTAGTGGGCAGCCCGTAAGCTGGCGGCTACGGCCTGGTCAGTATGATGTAGCATGGGCTATTGTGACTCCTCGTCTCTAGGCGATGTTGGCATAGTGCAGCAGGGCAGGGCAGGAAGCAGTCGCCGCATCTGGAGAGGGTTATCTGCGCAGCAGGGACTGCACCACAGGTCCTCTCACAGTGGAGGCCGACAAAGTGGCATGGCACGTGCCAGGAATAGGTCAGTGGGCCATCGTCCCGAGCTGGGACAGTCGTCTGGGCACAGAATAACAAAGAGAAGAAACCCCCTCTAAACCACTGTCCTACACTCCCCTTGTAGTTCTGTGAGATGCCAGCAGATGTCAGGTGGTTCCCCAACTTAGTACTGGTAGACCACTCTAGAGGTGCTTCTGAGGGTGCCTCTGGCACAACAGAGTGTAGAATGTAATGGAGGCTGAGAGGAGAGCCTGTGCCGCCTGCCAGAGGCTACGGCTGTGTCTAGTGTGCCAGCGTTTGAGTGGAAGTGGTGGCGGGGACAGCCGCCACCTGCCACCTGCTGGGGCCAGTTTAAAGGGCTGCTTATGACCTCAGCGCCATAATGGGACATCTTACAGAACTGCTGAAACCTCCCTACCCCGCACCCCTGAGCGTGTGGCCAGGCCCTTACGGAGGTTTCCCATCTGTATATTTTTGTCTGTGCTCCGGGATGTCTGGCTGGTTTCTTGTTGATGTCACTGTGGGGCAGCGACTGCTTTTCCAGCTGTCTGCAGGCCCAGTGAGCAGCGGCTATGGTAAAGTAATGGGGGCTGCCGTCCATTCTTCTTGTCAGCTGGGCAGTACTGGACCGTGGTGAATTTGGCAGCCTTCCAGCTTGTGGCAGCACGTCACTCTCGCTGCTGCCTCGGCCTCCCAATGAGTCGTCTTGTTCAGCTGTGCCCAGTGTGAACAAGAGGCGCTCTCGCCCCCAGGGGCGTGCCTCTGTGGATAACTGAGTAAGTGCCAGAGTGCATCAGCCTGGCGCCTCCTCCATTGTCAATGCCAAGACCTCATCCCAAGTTCCATCTGGGTAGAAGATAACAAGGGTACAAGTCAAGTTAAAAAATTATTAACATAAACATTTTAGTTTTTTGCATACCCTCTGATAGAGTTTTGGATTAAGTCCTGTTAGGCAAATACAAAGCAAATTACAATTACAGTGATCACTGAATATTCAATTTATTAATTTAACACTTATAACTGATTTTTAATATTGTTACATAATCTTTATAAAATATGCTATGCTGATTGCAAAAAGACTAATATTGATGAGGGCAAAGAAAAAGCATTACTAAATGAAAAAAATATGTTTTCTAATCCGATGCATACATGTAAGTGTCGTGTGGGTGGGAGTAGGTTAGTAGAGAGAAAGCAGATGCGCTCATGCTTTAACTGCTTTTCCTCTATCTAAAGTACTGAAAAGGTGAGATCAATACTAATACAGCTTCTACTCCTCTAGACAGTGCTGTTCAAAATAAATTCTACGTGGTACAGAGAGTTCGGCATTACTATTGAAAGATCGTCTAACTGAGTTTTATTCTCCCTTATCGGATGTTGTAACAACTACTACACGGTGCCGAGTGGTGTTTCAAACGCTGCCCTGTGTGCAAGGTAGATGTTGAACATTCTCTGTAACTTTAGAAACATGAATTGGATCGGGACTGGTGGTAATCCACTTCCTGAAGCAAGAACGTATTAGTTGCACAGGATGTACGGGGCATTAAATCGTTAGTTTATTGTAATGTCGCGGGCAGAGCTCGGATATCCTGTTTGATAAGGGAAAACACATCAGGAAAGGTCGGGTTCTATCCTACCGAGACCTTTCTGTAGCAACAAAAAGGGGTCACATTGACGTGGACCACACTCGAATACTGACACGTACGCCTCCTGGCGTCGTCGAGATACACCTCGAAATCGACAGACTCGCCCTTGACGGTTGTCACTGACACTGCGCAAAACACCTTGAACAGGTCATCGACGTTGTGCGGCCGATATCGGATTCCACCCATCAAGCAGACTTCCATCACGACATTCCAAGACACCTCATGTCTCCAAGGATGCACTACATTACTGTTGTTGTTAAAGATGACAGACAGCAAATTGAAGCTCCTACAACCCATCTCTCTACAGTGGAGTAACAACGTGCATTCAACAGTATCACGACATGAGCATTCAGTCCAGTACCTATATAGTGCTTGTAGTCTTCTTTTGTAGAGAAAGTTTGTGGATCCATGAGAACTAATCGTATCACAGGATTAAGTACTCAATCATTGTTTCTCTGCTCCATTACAATTGTAATTTGTATGTGATATAGAACGATATTTTGCTGCTCAATTCTGTGTCGTGAGGTTTACATGGAGTTTACTTAGAGCAAGGCGCAATGAGGCTACCATAATAGTGAAAAAGACATTCTCTTTGTCCTCTAATACGGTGTGTGATCACCTCTGACTGCCAGTAGAGTTGCACACATGTGTGGCATGGACAGCATGAGTTTATTAATCAGCTCTTGAGGAAAATTTGGCCATTCCTCGCTGAGTTCTGCAAGTGTTATCGAAAGTGTTGGTCTGGCTGCAATGCATCTGCCCAGGCATACTAAAATCGAGTTAAAGTCCGGCGAACAAGCTGGATAATCCATGCGTTGAATTCCCTCAGCTTCAAGCAGCTGTGTGGGGACGAGTGTTATCATCCACCAGAATGAACCCATCTCCTACAGCACCAGCGGAGGGCACACATAAGGTCGAAGGATCTCAATATCTCTGAGCAGTCAAAGTGCCATTCTGAACGACATAGGGCTT
The DNA here is from genome assembly GCA_026315105.1 of Locusta migratoria. Lineage (NCBI taxonomy): Eukaryota > Metazoa > Arthropoda > Insecta > Orthoptera > Acrididae > Locusta > Locusta migratoria. The sequence continues at coordinate 571,552,527 of CM048745.1, forward strand.
CCTGTTTGAGAGGAAAGTCGGTAGGCAGCAACCCTTCTTGCTTTATCTTCTTTAGAAAAACTTCTCCATTTACATATATGGCGACCGTGACAGGACACGACAAGGTTTCAATGAGCGCCATATTACTTCGGCAGTCCTAGTTGTGTGATTTTGTTTCAATAGTTATTTTGTTTTGATTTTGCCGTTGTTCGAAATATTAGCGATGATAGTAATTGTACCCGTTTCCCACTCGTTACATACTGTATGTGGCGACCGAATTTCTAATTTGATTTTCTTAAAACCTAGAGAGAGTATATTCGTTTCGTTGATTACTAAAATTTATCAGCCATGAGAAATCGTTTAAAAAACAGAGCAGGTGGCTCTGCAGCCGAGGAAGGGGAACAGTCGGACGTCCCATTAGTGCCTGCGCCCCATCTGACAGGATTAGCAGGGGCGGGCTCCTGTGCCAGCACAAAGGGCAGTACTTGCGAACGTGGCTCAGGCCACAGACATATATATATATATATATATATATATATATATATATATATATATATATATACAGACGGGAAACCTCCGTAAGGGCCCGCTCCTACGATCAGAGGTGCGAGGAGGGAGGGTTTCCAGCAGTTCCATAAGATGTCCCACGATGGCGCTGCAGTCAGAAGCAGCCCTTTAAACAGGCCAGACGAGGTGGCACGTAGCGGCCGTCCCCACCACTACCTTCCCTCAAATGGCAGCAAGCCAGGCACAGCCGTGGCCTTGTGGCAGGCGGCATGAGCTCTCCTCTCAGCCTCCCCTCCACACTACCCTCTGACGTGTGAGAGGCACCCTAAGCCAGGGAACCGCCTGACACCTGCTAGCATCTTACGGAAGTACGAGGGGAGCGTAGGACAGTGGTTTAGGGGGGGCTTCTCCTCTGTATATGTTAGTCTGTGCTCAGGCCAAGTGGAGACAAGGGCCAGTTTTCACGACCCTCCTAGGCTGGACGGCCCGTTCACAGAAGAAAACATGACTACCGGCATCAGTTCGCTGTCCCGTGTTGCCCGAAATATGGACGCCGCCGCAGCAGGAGCCGCCACCACAGCTGTAGCCTCCTATGTCGCCAGCACCACTACATCCGCCGCCGCCGACACCGCCGCGACGCAGAACATAAGATGACAGCAACCCTTCTTGCTTCATATTCTTTAGAAAACCTTCACCATTTTAAGTTGAGATAGCAAAATACCGTACTGTCTCACACACAAATTACAATTGTAACCGATATCTAAATAAAATACGTTACATATATTGTATCTTACCTGGTCCCTTAATTGTTTTGAGCAGTGTGTAATGTAATGGACTGACTTCCTTCAGCTCCGTATGTTGATCACTAGCGTCTGAGTACCATGTCAATCTGTTTACCTCAACACTTTCGCACGTTCAAAGGATAAATTATCGCCTGAACACTGAATCTGGAAGTTATGGTCATTTTGTTGTTGTCTTAGGGGGGGAAGGGAGCTTGGGGTTTAACGTCCCGTCGACAGTTTGGTCGTTAGAGATGGACCCAACGCTCGATATTTTGGGTAAGGATTGGGAAGGAAATCAGCCGTGCCCTTTGAAAGGAACCATCCCGGCATTTGCCTGGAGTGATTCAGCGAAATCACGGAAAACCTAAATCTGGATGGCTGGAGGTGGATTTGAACCACCATCCTTCAGAACGCAAGTCCAGTGTATTACCACTGCGCCACCTCGCTTGGTGTTGTCTTAGTACACTGGTTGCTACTTTACTCAGATAGAAGGGTATCTGGTTGGAAAGAACATTTGTCGCTTATGACACACTGTTTAAATCAAAGTAAATAATTAAACAGAGAAGGAAGTAGGAGTTGTAAAGAAAATACGTTTACTTACCTTCAAAGTAACCATCAATGGCTACAACACACTACTTATATTGTTTGTAACCCTACTGTAAACTGTCAGTACAAACTCGTGGTGCTTCGTATTCCAATTCTAGGCCACTGCAACTTGACTCTCCATAGCAGTCCTTAATTTTTCGGATCGGCACCGGCAGACTTTTTTCTTCGTCTTAAATTTGCTTTGTTTGGTTGTGTGGCCATCTTCCGCAGCAGCTGTTAAAATTGATTATAAGAGGTAATCTGTCTTACGCTGAATGCAATTAAGAGATTTATTGTACACCAGACGCGTTTCGCTTTTTATTTTAAAAGCATCTTCTGTGGTGGTGTTTTTCTCTTCTTTACTATATCTCACTGCTGTTTCTCCGTCTTGTTGGCTGGAGTTGGTTTATGGCTTGTAGTTTTCGGCTGTGTACAGCAGTTTTCGTCTGTTTTTGTGACGTTCCTTCTGGTTCATCAGAGCACATCACTTCACTTATTTCGACTGCATCCAGATTGCACGTGACTTTGTTTTAAATGGAATGCCTTTCGATTTGTTTATACTTCACTACAGTGTTGTTGTTTTATAATAAATTTGCTTTGTGGGCTTTAAAGATTCATCAGGAAACGTTTGCTGACTGTTTACGACAACTTTACAACCGATCTCAGAAATTTAGCGTAACTAATTGAGATTTCTTTGAAGGCCAGTAAAGATATTTTATTTGTATTGACGGTATGTTTTCTGAGACATTTCACCGAACTTTGCAGGTATGCCTTGTATATAATTTATGGAGGTGATTCCAGAAAACTCATTGTAGTAAGGAGAGCGGGATGCAGGAGAACATGAAGAAGGCAAAAGTTGCAGTAAATGCGACTGAAGCACATCCGCCGATTCGTTATCCCCTCAGCCAAGTTTTACATCGGTGAAGCCACGAGGAAAAGTAGCGGAAAAGGAATAAAGAGATATGCACGTAGAATACCCAGCTATTAACTCTTTTATTTTTCTTTTGTTCCGAGGGAGGCTTGCGGCAGGTCCGTATATTTGCCTTGGCGGTACCTGGAGAGCTACTTTGTAAAGAGCCTGACGTTTTTAAACCTCCAACTTGCTCGCAAATATTGCCTAAGACGGGGAGGGGCTCGGGGATCATTCGGACAGAACAAACAGAGGCGGTCCCCTGCGTTTGGGGAGTCTGCTTCTTGCCGCCTTAGAGCGGGCCGCGTCACCGCCAGGTGGGGGCTCTGCCCACCCCCCACCCTAATTCTCCCCCTCTCTCCGCCAACCCCCTCGTTCTCCTACTCCTACTCCTCCCCCTCCCTCCCCTCAGTTAATTCTCCTCCCCTCTCGCCGACCGCTGCCTTCCGCCGTTCCTGGAATTTCTCAGAGCAGAAACCGCTATTAACATTTTTCAATTAGGGCGTCGGCCGGTAAAGCAGGTCGCTGCCACAGCAACGGCAAGCGACGCTGTTGGCACCGGCTCTACGTCCCGCTTCTGCGCGGTGTAATATAACTGTGGAAAGGGCCTGCTAAACTGACGCGCTTAATGACTAATAGAAACTTCATAAAATGAGCGGTAGTATTAACCTTATTAAATTCAATAGTATTTATCTCCATCCTTTTTACATGTACTCAACACGTCTAAATTATGTTATTAATACCTTTTTACTCGTTTGTCTATTAAAATCATTCTTATTTCATAGGTAACTCGGATGTAAAAGGTACAATATGTGTAAAAACCAGGTCCAATATAAGAGAGGGCCTGATGGCTCTAATCTGGACTAAATAAACAAATAGTTCAGAAGTCTCTGATGTGATTTTTGTTGTAATTAACACTCTCAGTTCCAAAATTATACTGTTTATTTAACTCGTTTCACGCTTTTAGGCCATCATCAGGACACTAACGAACAGCGGGATTACATTAGTCAATCGTAAAAATACACGATGCTGCACACGTTAGTCAAAAAAATGTTCAAATGTTTGTATAGCATATGGGACTTAACTACGGGGTCATCAGTCCCTAAACGTACAAACTACTTATCAACTAGCTTATCCTAAGGACGCCACAAATATCCATGCCCGAGGGGGTATTCGAACCCCCGACCGTAATGGCCGTGCAGTCCGTGACTGGAGCGCCTTAGTCTCCTTGGCCACCGAGGCCGGCCACACGTTAGTCACATAGCGTATTGTTACGATTGACTAACGTAATCCCGCTTTTTGTTAGTGCTCTACTGATGCACGATTAGCGCGAAGCGCGTTAGATAAACAGTATAATTATGCAACAGATACTGTTAATTTTTACAAAAATGGATTCACTGTTGCTGCGCCAGGCCGATGAGTAGTAGTTTACTCTCATGTGATTTTATATGGGTGTTTTGCAAGTTAGGTTGTATTATCATCGACTATTATCTATCGATTATCGGAGAAAAGGATCAAAGTAATGGGAGACTGTTACTACTTTCTTGTTGACTTCTGAATTGTACGTTACGACATGTAATTCAAAGTGTGTAATTATGAGATTTATTTACAAATAGTGTTTAAAGTACATATTTTATTATTTTCACCCTGTAATTGTTCAAACCGCATGTAATATTTTGTATGTGATTCTATTGAACTTAGTTTCTCTGAAAACCAAGACATTTCCAGCTTGGTGGACGATACGTTTTATTCTTAAAAAAAGTACATATCGATTTCGTTCCCGTGATGGAACATCATCAGTGCAAAATGCAAGTCACGATGACTGATGTACTAGGTAAACCTTCTTTTAGTTATTTTATGGACCTGACTGTTAGTTTTATGCGGAGTACATGAGTCGTCATGACCTTCATTCTTTACTGATGATGTTCCATCATGGGAACGAAATCGATATTTAAAAAAATATTTTTAAAATAATTTTCTCATTTCACCCACTGAGTTGGAAATTTCTTCATTTTGTTACAATATTGAGGTGGGCAGTCAATCTCCATCATGGAGTAAATTTAGTTAAGTTCACTTAGTCGTCTTTTAGGCTACGTCAACGATTTCACGTCGCGGCAGCGGCAGTCTACCACCTCCAGAGCAAATGCATTTTTCAATGGTGAACCAGATGAAAAGCCCAGCGTCGCCAGGGTAGTTATTTATTTCAGTCTTAAGTTTGTTCCTGTCTCCTTCGCTTTTCCCCTCTATGCTCACTTTCCCTCCTGTCCTTTTCTTCCACGCTGTTAGTCTCCTCCTTCCCCTCTCTCTGCCATCTTCCCCTTTCTCTGTGTCACCTCCTCGTCCTCTGTTTAACCCCACTTCCACCTCTTCAGTCCATCGTCTCTTCCAACAGTGAAAAATTATGTAACTCTGTTAACTTTTATGGTGACCAGTGAAGAGGTATCAAAATTTATTACAAGGTACCCTCCGCCATACGCCGTATGAAAACTTAGGAAGATGGTGATGTTCCTTGCGATTCGAAGGTTAAGTGAGTAACATTTTATCAAGATAAGAATGTGCATTATGTGAAGTTCGTAGGTAAGGTACCCTGTGTCACGCAGTATTCAAAGTTTTACGTAGGCAGTGATGTTCCGCTTGTTTTGAAAATCAAGTGTGTAAAGTTTCATCTCAATCGGATGAACGATACAACAGCACATAAAATACGAACAAACAAACATTCATTTTCATGTATTAGATTAATTCTATGTTTCAGAAATATTCAGTGATAGTACAGACAAGGAATTTTTCTGTTATGAGTAGTTCAATCTCATTAGACAGTTCTTTGAATTTTATTGTATTTTTAAACTTTATGGTAGAATAAAAAGAACGAAATTGAGCGTATAGTGCATCGCTAGCTTTGATCTCAATAAACAGTGATAAAACCAATTCCTATTAAATAATGACGACAACTGTGTTCAGTGCGAAATATTTATATTTCGCTCCTCACTGGCGGAGGACCGACCGCGTATTTTAAATTTATTTCTAAATTGTACAGTGAAGGATCACGTTTCTTTGCATCTTCTTAGCGATAAAGACCCGCAGTACATCTACATCTACATTGATACACTGCAAATCACATTTAAGTACCTGGCAGAGGGTTCATTTACCACTTTCATAACCTTTCTCTACCGTTCCATTCTCTAATAGTGCGCGGGAAGAAAGAACACCTAAAATCGTTCCGTTTTAGATATGATATGACTGGGATGGTCATGTCTCCCTATGTAGGTGTATGGTAGCAAATTATTTTCACATTCAGAAGTAAAAGTTGGTGATTGAAATTTTGCAAATACATCTCAATGAATAACGTCTTTCTTTGCACGTCAAATCGTGCAACATTTCCGTGACGCTTTCCCCCTTGTAACGTGATAAAACAAAACGAGCTGCCCCTCTCTGAACCTTCTCAATGCCTGCCGTCAGTCCGCCCTGGTGAGTGTCCAGAGGACGCACAAGTGTCATGTAGGCAGTCTGTTTGATGGAGCTGATGCATCTTCGAAGCTTTCTGCCAATGAAACGTAACCTTTGGTTCGCCTTCCCCACAACATTTTCTGTGTGTTCTCTCCAGTCACTAGTTGTAACTTATAGGTATTTGGTATAATTTACGATTTAGGGTCGTAAAATAAAAGTTTTTCTTTTTCTCAGTCTGCTTATTCCAATAAATTTTTAATTGATATAATACTTACTGCAGATAATTACATCACTCGACTGACAAAATTACCGGTTCATAATATTACAGAATGATTGATCTCTCGTCAAGCGGTCCAAAGTTTTCAGATGTATCATAACGACACCTATTTTTTAATACAACTCGTAGCTGGTAGTTTGCACTTTCTAGCAGTTTGCGTTCCGGTCTCACGTCTATTATGCACTTGGATTGCTTCGTGAATATCTTTTTGTTGTTCATTAAACTTAATCGATTTATTGCAGTAAAACTTTATCTGTTCTGTGCTTATAAATCTGACAAGGGCATTTTATGGTCTCAGAAATTCAGTCCTGGATGAGACGACGCAGGTTAGTAGTATACTGGTACCGCAAGCCTTTCCACCTATAAGAAATGTGAAGAGCACTGGATCAGAGAGAAAAAACTCCGAAGTAGGGGTGGGCACGGGCACTGCAGGCATTTTTGCCGCCGTGCGGGCACCATATGAAGTGCAGCTTGCGATATCCAACTCGCGAACAGCGCCGGAGACTGCGAATAATACACGATCGACAGCTGACGCGCGAGGCAGTAGTCACCTTAGAAGTATTCTTTGTTCTGCCTTAGTTACTACAGTATGACAATGCCATGAATACTTACGACGAAGTATAAAATTTGCACAGTATTTGAGAAAGTATTGTGTACTCTGGGCCATGTTTCTCATTTGAAAATCCACCAACTTCTGCTTATTCTATTTTATGGCCTACCTGACGAGAAGGTTAGCTGCCTACCTAACGAGAGGGTTAGCTTTCACTAACACTTTAGTACAAATCAGGCAGTATTATTTATTAGTTTTGTTTAATTGAAGCAATGGATAGGGGTTTGTACAGTTCCTAAGGAGTGGAGGCACTGAAGAGTAAAATAATTGGAATAACTTAAATGTTTTGCTCTACTACGCATTTTTTTAAAATAAACCATAGCGTGATTCAGAAAATCTATTACACACTTATAGACATTATAAAGGGAACTTACAACACCAATATTTGGCAATTGGGCCGTTGTGGAATGGCCGAGCCGTTGAAATCGCGGTTGCTCCCCGTTGAGCTTTGAGTCATCCTTCGGAAATAGGTGTGTGTGGTGTCCTTAGGTTACATTAAATTAATATAAGAAGTTTGCAAGCCTAGGGACTGATAACCACAGTAAAGTTCCATAGATTTAATAACATTTGAACATTTGATTTGGTAATTAGCTCATGCCTGGAAATATCTATTTAGGAGATAAATGATTTTTAAAGAACGTGCATCAATCAACTGGTATCTGTGTGAGCGATAACATGTGTTCGAAGTGCCAACAACAATTTTTGATGCAGAAAATGTCTTTGCCAACAGTGTTCACACACAAAAATGGTCTTTTTCATTCGAAAAAATTAGAACATTGACCTCTTATTTTTTAAATAATAATTTCTACATATGTCAATTAATGTAAAAGAAAAAAAATGTATCGAATTTATCCCTTAAATTTTTACCGTATTTCGAGTTAAAACTTGGTTAAGATAGCGTTATTTACCGAACGCGATTGTTTGCGTGCTGTGCAACTGAATAATCTCTTACCTGCTTACAGTGAACTACGCTTTATTTTGAAGCTGAATATCTAAAGTTGATGGAGGTATATAACAATAACAAGACAACAATTAATTTATTATTGTGAAACCTTTTCTTCATAAATGAAAACAATGTATATTTCATAATGATTAAAGTTACATAGGCTCGAACTTCTTTTTTTTACACATTATCTACAACGTGGAAAAAATAATTAAGTAACAAATATATAAGCTCCCGCTGCATTAGCAGGTTAGACTGCGGCTGGCTACTGTCCGCCGCGACTTAACATGGGGAAGACGGCGGGCAGCTGGACTCTGTCAGCAAGGGACTTAAAGTACTGACTGGTTGCATACAACGCGACGTTATTAAAAGTTTCAAATAAAATTACAGGAAACTGCGCTACCGTGTTGTGGGGAGGTTTAGTACTAAATTACATGGAAAATCACAAGGAGAAAGTAGAACAACCTTTCCTCATTTGGTGGGCAGTAAAGTTAACTAGATTAGAAACTATAAATTACTAACAATTAGGCAACTCATTTTTGAGTCGAACATATAAGGTTAGAGATACTGAGAATATATATTTAGAATATAGATTTTGGTACAGTAACTGTGAAAGTTAAAATTCCCCAAAATTATCTATCTTCTGCTTTCCGAACTTGCGCAACTCCATATTGAGTTGGCGACTCAATTCTGTTTGGATACACCACAATTTTGCACCGGAAGCAGCCGACTGTGTTATAGTATTTAAGGACACTACGGCGTCCTTTCCTGTGATGTGCTTGTATAAAAAATGAAATCTCATGCAGAACTATTCTCTGTGAACAGTAGTCATGTTCAGCGAGACACAATGTCAGCTGTTGCCAGCACTCCAACAAAACTACAGAGCGGGCAGTAGTTAAGAATATCGAGCTCCACACATCTATAAGGGATAACTCCAGGAACTGATAATTAGGGTAATTTCAGGAACTCATTTTAGTGTCAGGTTTCACCTGAGGTATTGTGCGAGTTACTTTCAAGGTCAATCTCGTCCTCCTTCACTCCCTCTCCCAGGCAACCCCCAATTCATTTACTTTGCCCTGGACTAATAGGAAGCTCCTCCTCCCCACTTCAACCTTAAAACTAGAGAAAGTTTGTGAATAAATCATTAGAAGTCTGTGGACCCAAGTCAGAAGATCAATAAATAACAACAACAAATCGGTTTCATTATTACTCCAGTTACATAAGATTCATCATCCGAGAGGCCAGTCAAACCACCCACCGCTCCCAAGTAGATTATGAAGACATGCAACTACTGACATATTTAATGACTATTTTCGATTTTTTCCCAAATATATACGTCTTTGTTCTAAGATTTATGTTAATACTACGAGTGTCAATTACTGTTGTGTGTTATTTAATAATTAATAAGCTCCTACAAAGATTTTAAGTATTACAGAAATACCACAGTATGATTTTAAAAATTAACTACATCTAAGTTGAGGAATTTTCTGTTTGATATAGAAAACATAAAATTTATTCCAAGCCACAGTTGCTTGTTAAAAGAAAAAAAATTATTTGAATGACTTCACATGTAATGCACAACCAGTTTCGACGTACTATGCTGTCCTTCTCAAGTGCTCATCATTGCTAAAATCAACCACAATAAGGAGGAATTATAAAAATACAATATTGACAGGAAGACAGGGTACATTGCATTTATGAAAATGGTCAGAAGAACGTTATAAAATATAATCCAATAGGTATAATTGTGAACAAGAGTTATTTATCGACCAAGTAGTCCACAATGATACCTACAGGATTATATTCGTTCTTCTGACCATTGTCATAAATGTAATGTATGCCGCTGCACGGCGATTGACTCGGGCTTACTAATAACACAACCTTATCTAACCGCAACATCCGGCTCCAAATTGATTTTGATGTTATTAAAACACGTTATCACACGAAACAAAAAATATGCACCCCATATGTATTTATATTTAAATAAGAGAGACAAATATATCCCTCGTATGAAGAACATTCGTAAGCTTTTACCCATCTCCCCCTCCCTCCCTCTCCCCCCTCCCTATCCACCCCACCATAGTCTCCAATGGTACGCCCAACCTACACCCTTCTCTAGCATAGCATTCTCTCCCTAACGGCCAACAAACCATTTTCCATGCATACACTCTCCCACCACCATGTGGACGCCTTCCTCATAAACGAAAACTTCCTCCAACCCCACCATTCCGTCAGCACCATCCCCCTTGCTCGAAGCTCCGTTTCCCTCCCAATACCCACACGCCGCGGGAGTGACACCACAGCAGATGTCCTCGCCTCTCCCAACCTCCCGGGCCTTCTACAGGTGGGTCCTCGACCTTATTGGCAGTCACCATGCTCCTGTGCTTCTCACCATAGACCCCGAGCATCGCCCTGACCGCGCCCGCAGTCCCAAATCCCTTCCCAAGACTGTCCATGATTACTCCCGCATAGCCTGGCATTCTTTAGTTCCATAGCCACCTCAGTCATCAACCACCCCCTACCTCTTCACACCTCTGATAATATTGGCCACATCTATCCTTTCACCAAACCGTTGCTCACGCCACCCATGCCCACATTCCCACCAAAGCCATCCACTCACACCGCCCTACCATCCCTCCACAGGCCGTCTTCCTTCTCCAGGAATCCCGTCGCCTCTAACGATTCTTCCTCCAGACCTGTGACCGTGACTCACTCTTCCGCCACCAGCTAATCCAAAGCCCCATCAAATACGTCGTGAACTCGAAAAGACGCCAGGATTTCTGTCAAACATGCACCCACCTTAATGCTTTGCTTTCGTGAACTCCTCCAATTACTGGCAAGCCTTACTGACAGTCTATCTGCTCCCCACTACCCTCTCCACCACATTGACTCCTTCTCTGACAACACTTCGCCTCCTTCCTATTCCATCTTCTCCATTTCAGATGATCTCTCGTTCGATTGCTTTTTTCTCCGACCTTTGGAAGACCTCCTGCATCCTCATGTACAGTAAACCTGGTAAGCCTCCCTCTGCCACCTCCTACCAACCCATCAGCCTCACCAGCATCTCTGTCAATACCAGCTCCATCCCCCCTTCCAATGTGGCTTTCATCCTTTCTTTTCTGTCGATGAGCAACTCCTCTGCCTCACTCATCTTCCATCCATCCAGATGAACTCCCATCCTACCACCATCTCCCTCGACATTGAGAAAGCCTACGACATAGTATGGCATTCTGGTCTCCTTTTCAAACCAAACAGATTCCCTTTCTATTAATTATATCCAATTCATTGCTTCCTCTCTGTCTCTCTCCCACCGCCCATCCTGCATCACTGTCAACAATTCTAACTCCCATTTGTTTTAGCCCTCTACTGGGGTGCCCCAGGGATCTGTCCTCTCCCCACGCCTCTACCTGATTTACTTGGCAGACATGTCACAACACTAGCCTCCTGACCATCTGCATCTGCTTCAGTATGCTGATGACACCGCCTTCCTAACCCATGCCGCCTCTCTCGTTTGGTCCCAATACCTGCTCCAGTCTCACCTATCCAAATTTTCCACTTGGTGCAACCAGTAGCTCTTTACCATCAACCCTACAAATCCCAAGCAATCATCTTAAGTCCCACCACCCCCTCCTTTCACCACCAAGATTTTAACCTTACTCTCTGTGACGACGCCATCCCTGAAGCCTCCACCCTCAAATACCTTGGTCTCATCCTTGAGTGCATCCTCTCATAGGAATTCTAACTTTAGACTGCTGGACAGAAATCCCTCTCCTGCCTGAACCTGTCCAAGCTCTTCTCTGCCAGCCAAGGTGACTGGACTCCTCCACCATCCTATATACCTACCGTTCCCTCACGCACCCTGTCCTATATACCTGCCATTCCTTCATGTGTCCTGTCCTGTGCAGTTTCCACCCAGCCTGGGTCTCCGCCTCCCCTGCCCTTTATAAGTCCCTCCACATCTTTGAGCACATCTTTGAGGCTCACTTACTGCATCCATCTCCCTTCCCCACTCAGATCCTATATGGTCATATTCCTTTTCCACACCTCCTCAAATCCCTAGAGCTATGTTTCCAGTAAAAAAGAATCCCTTTCCCTTCTGGTTTCTCCCCTCCTCTTGAATCCTGGGCCTCTGTCGCGCCGCTACCAAATATCCCTCCGCACTCTTCTTTTCCGACGGTAACTTCCATCAGCTTCCAATCCTGGATGATGCTTTTCATCCCGACATCTATCCTTCCTACCAGCATTAATCCTTCCCCGTATTTGATACGCCTCCCCTCTCCTCCTCTCCCTATCCCTCCCTCGATTGTTTCTTCCTTCCTCTCCCCTCCCCCTGCTGTCACATCCTCCCCCTCCTCCCCCTCCCCTCCCTCATCCTGCCCCTTCACTCTTCCCCTCCCTTCTCTGTCCCCTGTGGGGTCTTCATTCAGTATTTAACTCGTGTGCCACTGTTTTTTTCTTCTAGTGTTTTGTGTTGTCTCGTCGTTTTTTTAAACTCCAGCAACCGCAGTATCGGTTGAACAAAGTTTGGCCATGTGCTTTCATCAGTGCTCCAGTCTTTACGCCTTGTGAACAGTGTTGACGTGTATTTTAGCCACAGTAGCAATTTTTAACTTTTAATCCTGTAATGCATAGTGTAGCTGATCAGCTACCTACCTTATTTTTTCCATTATATCCCAAATACTGATTATTTTACCACAAATTAATTTTACCTACTTGTATACATAGTGTTACATATGCTCGTCCTAGAAACTATAAATCACAGAGTGCTACTGAATCATTTCGACAGTTAGCTTCTTTGAATTACTCCTAACATGTGCGTCTGTTTACTTTAGTATTACTCCTTTGCCATGTAAAAGTAGTCGTCTGCATACTACTGGTGCATTATGAGTTACTTTCTGGAAAGATGAGAAGCATAATAGTGACATTTATTGCATCGGGTACATCATGGAAGCACTATATAGCTGACCAGCTATGAACTTTTTGTTGCTAGTAGTACATCATAATATAAAATATTTTTTTCCAATATTTTCTCAGTGTCTACGCACTATACATTAATTCTGGTAGTTTATATAGCTTCAAATAGAAAGTCATGTATTAAAGGATTTATGTGTGAATGTTACAAACTGCTTTCGAGGTCATTTTATTCGCCATCATGAACCTTTTATATTTTAAATACTTCTTTTATTTCACTGTGTTAAACATTTTTTTCTCTTTGTCAAAATTCTATGTCACTAGGCTGGGTGCCAGCTTGCCACAGTAGGGACCTTTAAAATTAACAATAAAGAAAAAAATAAATCAATTACAATCAGTAGATTAGCCAAGGCTGCTCTCTGGTACTGCTGCTGTGCTGTTTCAGGCCAGCCGACCATAAGCCTGCTGCCTGCGGTCTGCAGTCTACCGCTCGCCCGCCGAATCTGCACTCCGGGCAACCAACGGCAAAGGTCTGTTGTAGCCCTAAATCACCACCTGTTGGGGTTGCTGCCTTCGCCGCAGCTCTCCGCCGCCGCCTGTGAAGACGCAGCCCTATAGCTGCCACCTCCTAAGGTCGCCACCGCTACCTCTGCAGCTGAGGCGGGAGACTTCGCGGCCCGCTCCTGGCAGCCTAGCTGACAGCTTCGCACCTGCCGAGCTCGACGCCGTACCTGGCGGAATTCATCATCTTCTTTGCTCTTCACCTCTTTTCCTTTTACAAACCCTTTCTCCCTCGCCCCATAATATCCCAGCCTTCATCAGTCCTTCCCCTACTTTGTTATCCTGCCAGCCATTACCTTCTAAGTCGTCCCTCCCCAGACTGTCCTTGACCTTACCTATCCTCAGAACTGTTCTCCTCTCACACCCACCTGTATCACCCATTGCCAAACTACAATGGCTACTGAGTCGCCACCTCCAGCCACTGAATGGCGGCACACTGGACGTCTCCCATTGTCTCCCCTTCCAACCTGTCGCCCAGCCACTTATGCCCCAGACTTCACCAAAAAGTCCTCCAGCGCAGACACTAAGAAAATTCCTTCACATCCAGCTCCAGTCCTTCTGCTCCCACCATCTATCCTATGGACACCACCACCTACATCCTCCCCAACCTTATGATGTTCACACTAGTCCTCTCCCGTCCTGACCCAAGCTTCCTCGACACCTGCATCCTTTCCTCTGCCACATTTCTGATTGTCCACAAGGATTCTACCAAGTCCCCAAGCCCTACCTTTCACTCCGACAGTGTTCAGAAGATTCCCTGAAGCATTATGGCCCCCATGCTACCCTCATTCCCTTTCCTTCCTCCACCACCAAGACCAACGGCCTCGTCATCCCGCCCCCTCACTGTTGTGATCGCCAAAATGAGTCTGGGAATCATGGAGGATGAGGTGTTTGAACTTAATGACTACCCCTTCCTTTAAATCTGCACCACCAAATGCATTCATGAAACTACTGGTTCCACCTTCCTCATGAGAATTTTCACTGATCCCGCCCCCTCCGTTGACTGCCTCCTTAAAGAGGAGGCCATGATTTACGATCACCATTGAAAGGTGAATCACTCCCACTCCCTCTCCAGTGTTACTGCTGCTAGTGCTGTCTCCAATAGAATGACCATCTTTCCCAAAACTACAAAAATACGCTACCTGTCCCCACTGCAAAAATCACCACTTCCTTAAAGCCTGCCCCAACTTTGCCTCTCCCCTCAGCTGTAACACCTACGGCGAATTCCACCCTACCTATACCTACAAGTGTAGAGGTGCCACCTGGCACCCCTTAGCTCCTGTTCCCATCTGTCCTACAGACCCTCTTTTACACCCATTAACTCCATGTGTCCACCCACTACCGGCAAGGACATAATACAGTTTGTCACAACCATCCTCCAAGACAGCCATCGCTTCTGATGTCCCCACACCTTGCATCAGATTGCCCTCACTGCCCACTTTGTCTTCCAACTTGAAATCTTTGTTACCTTCTCGTATAATCAATCCCTTTAACCTTCTTCCGTCTAGAGACCTTCGACTAAGTAGCCTTCCTTTTCTATACCCTAGTTTTCACCCCTCCCCCCTTACCATGGTATGCCCATCCTACTCCCTCCTCTACGACAACATTCTCTCCCTCTGAACCACTGTTCATGCACAACCTGTCCTCCCATTTTGTGGACACCTTCTTCTCCCTACCACTCAGTCAACACCAATCGCTACAACCTTCACCATACAGACAGCCCTCCCCCATTGCTTGAAGTGGAGTTGCGATTGGTCATCCACACCACTACCCTATCTACCTACAACCTCTTCTCAATGAACCCCATCGAACACCACATCCTCAGCCTCTTCCTTCCATAATTCACCATTACCTGTGCCACCATATACACTTGCCCTGCCCCTCCTCTCCCAAATTACTTCCATGTTTATTGCTTCTTCTCGCCCTATGTAGTAGCCGCAGACCTCAACTTCTCTCAGTCCCATTCCAAGCTGCAACAGCGGCATCAGTTTCTCGCCACCCTTCAGGACACCTTTCCCCCTACGAAAACCCATACCCCCTTAAAGTAGCGGTACTAAGGACTTCGTCCTTGCTTCTTCTCTTTTGGATCGCATCACGGCAGAAGTCCTCCTCACCATTGACCACCACTACTGCCTGGCCCCTCACATCGTCCTGATCTTCTGCCAAAACTGGTTCATGGTTATTCCCATTTCGATTGGGATGCCGTCCGTCGCACCACCGATACCAGAGTCACTAGCCATCCCTTGTCTTACCCCACTACCAAAGAAATTTATGCATGCCAAGTTATGGAAGCTTGTCTCGGAAAAAATCGATGATTTTATGAGCCAAGCATAAAACAGCCGGCCTCGTTGGGCTATGTGAAGCTGTGGTTTTTAACAAAGTTTTATCATACCCTTTTATATATACTTTAGCTATTCTGAATTATTTATTTCATTTTTAATGTATAAAATACATGCTCTCTCTAGGAGCTGTACATTGATTGTTGGTATCCCACCTAAACATTAGAACTGTCTTAATATAATGCAAGTCAGGTATTTTATATCAAATTTGTATGTTCTTAAGCTTATGCACCACAGGCACAATATGTTACCTACAATACCTTGTACTTTTTCTTGGGACCATTAAGTCATCATCTGTTCTCCGGTTAATTTTCCATCGTTCCCCTTTTTAACACTGTTCCATTGTAATTCTAGACTTAATTGATGATCAGTTCTTGATTGTGTCCATGTATGGATATTTTTTTATTTTAAGATTTTTGACCTGATTTACTTTGCTTTCTTGTTCAAATACATGCATCAACATAGCATTCCTCTGTTTATTACATTTTATAAATCTAGACTTAAGGGTTGATGAGACCTGGATCATGTCCATGTATGACTATTTTTCGTTTTATGATTTGTAATCTAATTTACCTTCCTTTAAGTACAAAGGTACGCCTTAACATGGCAGTCTGCTTGATGAAGGACATGAATCTATCTGTTCATAATATTTTATATAACCTGTAGCTATATAAAAAATTTATTGTAAAAAAAAAAAAAAAAAAAAAAAAAAAAAATCCCACCAGGACCCATCCAACCACATCATGCCTGCCCCCCTCTCATCATCTCTTCCCCCTTGCTCCACATCAATACCTAAGTGTAAAGCTGATCTATGACTCACTGCCATACGTGCTGCTTATGTATAGGTACTATATCGTATACTGCCGTTTGTTTATATAGGCATTCCAGCATAGACTGGAAAAATCTTATTTTTATGCATCCACTATGTTAAATTTGTCATAATACATCTACAATGTAACTCCTCCTCTTCATAACCCATAAATATTAAGCGACATAATATAATAATTCATGTAACTTTATACCTTTTGCTATGTCATTCTACTAGTTCACGTATAACCATTGTTAACCGACCATATACTCCGTTACTGCCCTTGTAGAACTGTGTGTAATGTTTTTAATTGAGCATGTTCAGTTACACTAGGATATGTAACCCTATTGAATTTAATACTCCTTCCTCTCCCCACCACGTCACCTCATTAAGTCACCAAGTTGCAATACATCTGTAATTGTTATGCATTTTAGTCCATAATTGTTATTAACATTTAGTATGTAACCTCTCCTTCCCCCAACCCTACATGTACACACTTCCTCCCGCCATATATCCCCTGTATTGCCCTCTTTTAATTTTGGAGACGATACAGGCATTACCTGTTTTATCTTTGTATACAATTCTATTACTGACTTTATAGCTAGTTGACATTGCTTAGGGACATCTAATAATCGATTACTATGTTGCCCTGTAATGTAGGTGAACAGCCACATGGCTATCACGTCACGGTGGTCTGGCACGCTGTGGCTGATTGATATTTTCGAGTGGACTGTGTGGCGTATTTGCCCACGTTCAATCCCATCCTTCTCCCCTCCCACTCCTCCCTCTCGTACTCCTATTAGCATGTTCAACATATGTATACTGAGGTACCCGAGATTCTCTTATGACTCAGCACATCCTGTAGCGAAATTGTCACAGGTTCTTAAGAATTCCTATGTCAGCAGTACAAAAGGGGCATGAAGTTGTTACTGTAATTATTTTATTCAACTAACTTATAATTTTTAAGTCTGCGCTATCTGGTAGCTAGTCGGCATACTTTACTTGTTGCACTGTTTCCTCCTTCTCACCACAGATTATCATGTAGAGTCTAAACGAACACCGTGACCAGACGTCCACATTTGTGGTTTATACTTTTACTTACGTATCTCCACTAAGATTTAATTTTATAAGCAATATTTTCAAAAATTTAAGTATATTTTTCGTGTAATGGGTTTGTTGTTGTCGTTGTGAGTATTGTAAATCTTTAAACATCTGAAATGTAATGTATTTTTACTATATGTGCCACAGACCTGAAGATGATGATGTCGAAACACGTAATGTTAAAATCAAGTATATTGCGACCAAGACATTCCGAGAAATTTTATGCATGACATTGACCTCGTTGCTACCTTCTACCTGCAGACCTTGACTGACGCTGTCCAATCCCATATTCCCACTAAATCCATGTACCCTCGCCGCCAAACACTCCCTCCACAGGCGGTCCTACTCCTACGTGAATACTATCGCCTCTATCGCTCGTTCCTTTGCACCCATGACAGGGACGTTTTACAATGCATCTCAAACGGAATATCCAAAACCTCATCACCGTGAGAAAACGCCAGGACTGTCGACAGGCGTGCACCTGATCAAATGTTCAAATGTTTGTGAAGTTCAAGGGACCACTGCAGGGTCATCAGTCCCTAAACTTACAAACTACTTATGAACTAGCTTACACAAAAGACGGCACAAACATCAATGCCCGAGGGGCGATTCGAATCCCCAACAGGGAATGGCCTTGATCACAGTAGCATAGCGCCTCAATGCGCTCCGCCACGGCACATGCACCTGCCTTAATGTCACGCTCCCCCCCAACTCCTCTAAGTACTGGCCTGCTTTCCATCGCCACCCACCCCAGTACCTTCTCCTTCGCAATGACCATCCTTGCCCTGACAATGCCGGTAAGGCCAGTCACTTTGCCACCTTCCTTACAGACATCTTTTTCTACCTGGACAACTCCCAGTTTCACTACAGTCTCTTCCCTGACGTCCATGAGCATACATCTCTGCCCTACTGCTCATACCCAGCTTCCAGTACTTGCCCCCCCCTCAGACTTAGACACACTAATTACTGCCATTGATAATCAACACATCACACCAAATACGACACCGCTCCCGGTCATGAGTGCCTCATCTACAGACACCTCTGTCTAATGTTATCCTACATACGGGTTTTAACCTTGTCTGTGGAAAACCTCCGGTACCCTGAAACTAACAAACCCTTTTCCGTCACTTCATCCTATCGACCCATCAGCCTCGGTATTTAGCAAGGCCCTGGAAATAATCTTGTTTCACCGCATTTACCAGGATCTCTGTCAACACCAGGTGATTCCCTTTTCCCAATGTGGTTCCCCAATGTGGCTTCCGACCATCTCTGCCGAGGACCAGCTCCTTCGACTTACCCACTTACTCTCCCTCCAGTTAAACTCCCGTCGCGTGGCCCTCTTTGTCTTCCTGAAATCTAGAAAGCCTACGACCGTGCTCAAATTCCAGACCTACGCCGTTCTTATTATGTTCGCCTCGATGCGTCCTTTGTCTCCGACTGCCCATCCTATTCCACTGTCTACAGCTCCAACTCCCGTTGGTTCTACTCCTCCACTGGGGTGCCCCTCTGCTCTAACTTCTGTATACTGCAACATCTCCCAACTCACACCTGATGATACCGCCTTCCTTGCCGTCGCCTCTCGCTCCAACGCTCCCAACACCTCCTGCAACAGCACCTTTCTCAATTTCGCTTCTGGTGTAACCAATGATATCAGAAATCCTAGGCTGTCCTAGACTTTCATATGACCGCCCCATCCGCCTTAACCCCGGCCATAAATACCTCGGCGTCTCCTGGGCTCTCCTTAAACTCCTTGCACCCTTCCACTATCTTTCACATCTACCGTTCCTTCAAGCGTCCCGTCTCTCACAGCTTCAATCCCACCTGTATCTCCGCCTCCCCTGCCTTCTACAAAGCCATACAGATCCTTGAACACCACGCACTCTGCCTCGTTTACTGCATTCGTATCCTGTTCCCCATGCGGATACTCCATCACCTCATCCCGTTCCCCCACCTGTGCCAATACCTTGAACACATCCGCATCCGCTACATCAACTGAAAACTAGACTCTTACAATCCCTTGGTGTACCCTATCCTAACCAACCCTGGGCCCCTGCCACGTCTCCACCACTGTACTCCTCCAGCCCTGCATCATCACACCTTCCATTTCCTATCCCAAGGCAACTTCCGTCACCTCCCTCTACTAAATCATGCCCTTCGTCCTGAAGTCTATCGTTACTACCAAATCCGTTCCCTCTCACTCCGTTCCTTCCATTTCGTAAATCAGTTCCCCTCTTCCCGCCCTCCCCTTCCTCCCCATGTTTTCCGTCCTGGAGTCCTTGAGCTCCCGCTCCAAACCTTCCCCTCTCCCACTATCCCACTATCGGCACTCACTCTCCTCCCTCCCCCCCACCCCCATCGAATGTCAGCAGGTTTGCGTGGCGATATTGGTTGGTGCCTTTTAACAGTGTAACGGTATGGTGTTTCTGCGATATGTGAGTGCCTTCCATTAATGGCAGAACAATAGAGGCGCCAGTGTTCTTTCATAGTGTCTCTCCAAAGGTTTACTTTGTCCGTTCCGGTGAATGTGTGATTTCACGTCGTAGCTCGTTTTAAAAATCTGCCTGTTAGTTTAAATACTTCTTTTGTGAATTTTTTCACCCATAAAATGTTCCTTTATTGTTTACAAATTCATAAATTTTGTCGCCTCATTGATTTTTGTTAGAAATGTTTGCCAAACTTGTATGTACATGTAAAGAAGCATATTACGCTCCTCCAGTACGGGCATTAAAATAATACCGAAGAAAAAAAATGATGCAACATGTTGCACCCAGAAACTCCTTACATACATTTACTTATTGTAGGAAAAAAATTCGGCAGAGCTTGCAGTATCTTTGATTTTAGCGTTAAGTATCTACAAAGATTTCAGCTTCTGACCTTATGATATCAGTTCAAAGCTCTGGGACTTGCTCAACACGGCTACCACAATTTACAATACTGATTATTGGTTGTTCTATCCTTATACAATTCAAAAATTTGGAGAATGTTAATTCTGATGGATGTTGTACGTTATAGGACCTAAGTTAAAAATTGAAATTTTCCGACAGTTGTGGCACTATCCAACCTTTTTAACGAATTTCCTTCTAATGTAGTTGAATGCATAACATAAATACATAGTTTTGTCTGGCATGCATTAAGAGAAGAATGCAGTTCTGCCTCCATGGGCGTATCTGTTTGATTACTAGATATGTGTAATCTAAATGTTTTATCATACCTCTTGAATTTTATACTACATTATGGAGGTTTTTGAGACAATTTTGTAACAGACGTTATTCCCATCCCCCGTGCAGTATTACCAGCTCCGTGACTTTGTTTTTCGTGTGTCAATTATTCAATTATTTGATTGACAATCACAGCGAGCAGTCTTTTTATAGCGTTGCCTGTCAGCGTCAGCAATCAGTTGAGACAACCGCAGGGCGTGGCTTGCTGCCCCAGTCAACTAGTGAGAAGCAACACTTGCCGTAGCGCTGTTGCTCGTGAGCGTCTAGAGAACTGCTTGAGCACCAGCAGATCGAGAAATTCTCACAGTCCCATCCCTACCTTACATAGCTGTGCTGCTTCCTGTGACGTCACTGATGCTCTTTCTGGTCGCGTGCCTGATGCGCCCGTTTCAGCCTGCCGACGGTCGGATCCTCAGCTATGTTTATCTGCAAGCCGCTGGCGGTATTAAGAGTTGTCTCACATATTTTGATCTCGATCGCCTCTTTTGTTACACTATCCCAGCTTATTTGTTCTTCCTATGATTAATGTCTCGTCGAATGCAATACGATGTTTGAGCACTTGAGCATGCTCTGCAATTGTTGTTGCTTTTTTTTTATGGGATAACGTAAGCGAGAACATCTAATGTTCAACACAATGCTGTTCTATAGTAGGCACTGTCTGCCCGATGTAAAATTGTCCACCACCACACACTGTTTTGCACAACCTGGAGTTCTAAGGGCTATATCATCTTTCACAGGTCTCATAAGCTGTCATAATTTTGTAAGAGACCTGTAGTCCGAGCGGTCTCTCTCAATGAGGCGACTAATTTTTTCCGTCACTGAGTCACACAACGGCAAAAATGGAAGCTTCTTTGTGTTATCGGTTCAGGCTATAGGATGCCTGAGCTAAGTTTGGGAGCGGTAAGGTGCTGGTGCCCAAATAACAAAAGCAAACTGCTGTCCACTGTCGATTTATTAATAAAGCGAGTATCTCTGAAAAACAAATTAGACAAGGCCGTACTTAAATCACATACGTCAGAATTTAACAAAGGCAAATACACATATTATTCTTTTTGTATCCCATCCTCGTCGCCACTTCTTGTGACATTCCTGGCCTGTGGTCACTTCATATTTCTGGCCGCTGGCCGTTTCTTTGCTAACATTGTACGTGTCTTAAACGCGGAAGAGAGACAGAAGTGCAGCATATGTTGAAATGTGGGGTGGGGAGCAGTAGCATATGGCGCAGTAGGTGCTGGTTCCTGTGGGAAAGCTCGCCTATGTTACTGGTGCTCTCCTCGCATTGGCTACTGCATTTCACGTCTCGTGATTTCTTTTGAAATTAATTTTGTTTATAATATACTATTATAAACTATTAATTATTATTATACTATTAATTATTCAGAGCTGAGAATTTGTAATAAATATCTCTCAAGGACAGGCTAAGTTTTGACAGTTTAAAAAGTTTAAGGTGCCTTCTCTTATTGTAACAAGAGAAGAGCGATTTTGCAGAAGGCGCGCGACGACCCTGTTTTGGCGCGAAATAGAGCGTCAGGTACCCTCTCGCAACGCGCCGCAGTTTCAGTCTCGAGCTGACAACTATACGCGCCGGACCGCGCCGGTCATGAGTTAAGATTTTTGTAATAGTGATAACAGTCGAGGTGTCAACATGAACTATGGGCAGCATAGGCCGTATCATATTAACAATAGTTACTCATTTTTTAAATTATTTATTTAATAAATGGCATCCCTGACAATTAAAAATCTCGCGAGTCGCTTATTATGCTTCCATCATAAAGAACTTATTATAGCCTCACTTGTATGCTGTAGAAGAACCAACGACCTGTGTGCTGTCTTCTGCGGTGGGGACACAACTATAGAATACAACAGGTTAGTCAGAACTCTATGCTTTCCGTAAAGTCTCGGAAAGCAATTACGGCACCTCGTGCGTACTGTAGGACGGTACAAACGCACACTGCTACGCAACAGCATCCGCAAGGATGTGTAGGTTTTAGGGGCCTTTCGGGAGGAAGCAGTACTAACTTCTCCGTCCGCAATTAAAACCCTAGGAAGCTTGTACATGGCATCCCTGGTGGGGATCGTACAATTCGGTACGAAATAAACAGATACATTGAGGCGATAAACGGTGGAAGTGATTCGCGAACTGTTAGACATCAAGAATTTTACAAATAAAGTGACCGTTAGCTAGTTGATACGCGAGTGATGCAAGTGCAAGTGTTGAGTTCGCGGTCCATTGGATTACGTAACTTCAAGAATCGACGAGCTACAGAACGGCGGCGTCGCAACACTTCACCGGGCACGTCGACTGAACAGCCACGCTCAGCGCCACAGCAGACAGACGGGGGGTATGGCGCTTGAAAGGAACAGCCATAAACATCGCCAGCAGCGGCGGACGACTACTCCATCTATTAGCGGAGCTACAACCACTAGCCTTCACGTCGCAACAACTGCACATCGCGACGCGAGGAAAAACGGGAGTAAGTGCCAACTCCTGTAAATTATAATTAATTGTGTATGTCTGTTAATTAAATTGGGAAATTAATAGCTAGCGTAAAAAGTATATTAGAAATGGAAAATGAGGGAAAGACTAGGTATTATCTCAGAAGTAGGGACGGAGAATGTGTTCAAAATACAGGTAATGATCATTCAGGTCAACAACCTCAAATGCAGGGTGACAATATCAGTCCATATTTTATAGCGAATATGAGTGAATTGCAGTCTAATATTATCCAGGATATGGAGGTTAATCAGATCAATAGCACACATAATGTAGAACAAAGTGTTGTTGAAGATGTTGTAACTGACGTGCAGAGAGATACACAAGTTTGTCAATCTGTCGCTCCTAACCATACTGACGTGGTAAATCTGGATGCAGCTGTCAGAGAAAAAGTGTCTGGAGCCTTCATAACAGAGGAGCAGATGGAGGTATCAAGTGACAGAAGCCATAGCACAGCTTCAGCTGATACGTTGCCCGTAGAAAGTAGTGGAGAGAAGGAAACTGGTATTGACAATAATAGTATATCAATGCTTAGCATCATGATAGCTAAATTAAATCAAAACATGCTTGCTAAGTTAGATCAATGGGTGAATAAGTTTGATCAACACATAAAAGAACAAAATCAGATCATGAATAAGTTCTTGAATGAAATTATTGCTAAATTTGACCAAAACAATGAAAAAGTAGACCGTGAGATAGTGCAAATACGTACACCAATGGTTAGTGTAAATAATAAATTCCAGGGCGTAGAAAACAGGGTAATTGTTAATGAAGAAAAAACAGACAAGTGTTTTAAACAATTAGATTTGGAAATTTGTAAAAATGACGTTGCGCACAGGGTGGACCCTGAAGTAAGCAAAATTAACGAATGATTACAGGTTAATAGTGACACGCTGTATACTGTTACAAATAAGGTAGAGTGTTTGAGAAAGGAACAGGCTAACGTTAGTAAAACATGTAAAGATGGATATCTGTCACAGCAATCAGACATCGAAAAAATGAACAGTAATGTAGCATTAATTAACAGTAAAGTGTCACAGGTAGGCACATCATGTACAAGTAATGCAAATGCACCTCACAGTAAATTAACAGAGATCGAGCAGAAACTGAATGAGCTGCCCGATTCATGTAATTTAGTGGAAAATACAAGCACCAATGAAAATGAAGAGAGAAAATCTGAAGCGTGGGTGGAACAGGAACGTAAGGAAGGTATAAGTAACATAGTGGATGTTGCAAATGATCCTTATTCATACAAATTTCACAATTTTTCAAAGACAGGTAATGTACATCCTGTTGCTTTCATCAGGCAGTTCGATGGTGTTATTCCTAATAACATGACAGAACAAAAAAAGGTGAAAATCGTTGTGTGTAGGTTTGAAGGTGCAATTTCGTGGGGAACAGGAGCTATAAACATTTGTAAAACATATCAGGAGTTTGTCACTGCATTTCTCAATCAGTATTGGTCTGAAAGCACACAAAATAATATACACACTCAAGGCCGCATGAAAGACTACAAGTATAAATTTAAAGTCAGGTCCAAAATAATTGAGGAACTTGTTCAGAAGTTTCATGGAGTCAAGATATTAACAAGCATGGACTTGACTGCTAGCTTCTGGCAAATACAGATAAAAGAAAATTGTTGCAAATACACTGCTTTTACATGTGGAAGAAGGTGTTGTCAGTTCAGAGTGTTGCCTTTTGGTCTGAAAATATCAACATCTGCCTTCATATACAAATAGGTACATGTACCTCAGGGGGCAATAGCTCTCTTTGCTTTGCCAGGTAACAGCCGGCCGCGGTGGCCGAGGTGACTGAGGCGCTTCAGTCACGGTCAGCACGACCACTACGGTCGGGGGTTCGAATCCCCCCTCGGGCATGGATATTTGTGCCGTCCTAGTTCGTAAGTAGTTTGTAAGTTTGGGGACTGATGACCCCGCAGTTAAGTCCCTTAAGCTTAACAACTCTTGCCAGGTAACTGACGCCTACCAGGTACCCTAGTTAACTAGCAGCTTATTTCCTTTCCTTTCATGCTTTTAGTTCTTCCTCTTACTATTCAGTCTGATCTCTTTTATATCGTCTTTACTTTCTTCTCTATCCATACCTCAGGGGGCAATAGCGCTCTTTGCTTTGCCTGGTAACTGACGCCTACCAGGTACCCTAGTTAACTAGCAGCTTACTTCCTTTCCTTTCACGCTGTTAGTTCTTCCTCTTACTATTCAGTCTGAACTCTTTTCTGTCGCCTTTACTTTCTTCTCTATCCAAATACAAGATTGCAGAAAAACACTAATTTAGACGAGTAAATAAAAACAGGATTTGACATAATCAAGAATACAAGATTTACAGACTAAATACGTACTGAATTTGGCTTAATGTGAGTATGTAACAATTATGGAGCATGGTAAATATTGTAACTCAGCAGTAAACATCTGCATAGCTCGAGTTACCTTTGCAAAGTTAGGTGGCAGTCACAGATCTTCTCGGAACTAAACATAACTGCTGACTACATTATTGAAGGTTTTTTTATTTATTTTATTCCAATATTGTTTACGCTGATTATTATAAGGTAATATATGACGCTGAGAAGAACACGGCGCAACAACAGGGGAGTGAACTTAGTGAAACTGGTTGGACATAGGCAATGTAAAACATGGTTTTATTGTGAATGATATGAGGAACAAGGTGTATGTTCTGCTATGTGTAGTTTTAAGCTTGTATTGAGAAGGTAGTAAGAAGGGTCAAGTACAGGTGACTGAAAAATTCGGCCTGGAAATAGGCTCATTATTAAGAAGGTAGTAAGGTGGTAAGAAGGGTCAAGTATAGGTGACTGGTACATCCGGCCTGGAAGTCGACTCATTATGATTATATATATGGTGTTTCAGGCGGCAGTGAAGTCGTCATTTGTGGAATATTGAAAATAGGTAGGGGACGCAGTGTGTGCCTCACTCTACATTTTTTAAATTAGAAATACACAGAAGCAGAAATGGCACCAGTTTGGAATACATTTGTCCTATGCTCTTACACATACACATCTATGAACAAGTATATGTATAAATTATATTTTTTGACCTGTTTCGCCTCCACATAAACCTCAGGAAACCATAACACATCAGAGCGATAAACAACATGTACTATGGAATACGTATATAATACATATTGGAATTTCACCGTCAGCTGTCAATGAAAGCAACCATCCGTCAGTCGGAATTATATTTTGCCTTTATGCAGCAAATAGTTTCTGTTGATTTCTGTGATCTGCATTTTGCATTAAATATTAAGCATTATGACAAGTGAAAATAAAAGTGGCATCTGTTCGCCAACAGTACGGTATTAAATATTAGACATGGCATGTGTTGCCAATTTTAATATGTGAATAGCGGTAAAACCTGTTGACAATATAGAGTATTGTCAATGAATGAAGGGTCAATGACACAATTAGGAAAATGATCTATATGACTTAATGTATCAAAGCGTGTCACGAAAGATAATTAGATGTATGACAGAATAGGTAACTGAAGAAATATGAGAAAGGTCAATGACCTGAAAAAGAAACAAACTTGATCGGTAATTACCAAACACTGACCAATATATATATTATTCTTGATTCAATATGCAAAAATATTTGCATTGATTTGATTTTATAAATGTATTTGTATGCATAAATTTTATGTACCACTTTAAGTATATCGTTTGTATGTACAAGCGTGTGAAGTCAGCAGTGTAATGTAGAAAGTCATAAGTGCCTAGTGTTGAATTTGCACTCAATGCGTGTGTCAAAATTGCAAAACCGATAGTGAGTAGGCAATTCAATTAATACAAAGAAAAAGTGTTGATAGGCTTGGTGGACGGAATTGTGCCGATATAAGTGATAAATGGCCTCGTGCCAAAAATAGTTTTATTTGTTTATAAGTCAACAATCAGAGTTGTGGTTGTTTTGATGGACGGCAATGTGCCGAGAATTTAATTGGTGTAATAAGCGGCCATGAGCCGAAAGTCTAAATGTCATATATTCAAATGCAAAGTGCCAATAAATTTTGTAAACATGGACGGCAATGCACCGATATTAAATCACAACTATTGAGAGGCTTCATGCCTGTTGTATTTCCTGGAATTATTCAATGTAACAGTGTTACTTATCTATTGTTCAATCGTTTATTTTCTGTACATTTTCATAGAATGTGTTCAGTAATTTGCAACTTTGAGATTTTGTGTGGGTATTTTCAGAAGGATATGTAGCGTGTATATCAGCATTATATGTAGTTTCATATGTTGTAAAGTTAACTAATTCATAGCTGCCCAAGTTCCATTTAGCCAGGGTTATAATGTTAATGTTTCTATACCTTTTTTGTGTAATCATTTTTGATTTAGATGGGGAGATTCAAAAGTAATGGTTTCAAGATTTATGTAAGTTCTTGAGAGATAATGGGTACTATTTTTCAAAATTTAGAGGGTTCTTATTTCCAACTTGTCTGTTGTCTTTGAGAACATTCCAAGTTTGGAAATCTCCGAAGGAAGGGGATGTGTGATATTCCTGGCCTGTGGCCACTTCATATTTCTGGCCGCTGGCCGTTTCTTTGCTAACATCGTATGTGTCTTAAACGCGGAAGAAAGACAGCAGTGCAGCATATGTTGAAATGTAGGGTGAGGAGCAGTAGCATATGGCACAGTAGGTGCTGGTTCTCGTGGGAAAGCCCGCCTATGTTACTGGTGCTCTCCTCACATTGGCTGCTGCATTTCACGTCATGTGATTTCTTTTGAAATTAATTTTTGTAATAGTGATAACAGTCGAGGTCTCAACATGAACTATGGGCAGCATAGGCCGTATCATATTAACCATAGTTACTCATTTTTTAAATTATTTATTTAGTAAATGGCATCCCTGACAATTAAAAATCTCGCGAGTCGCTTATTATGCTTCCATCATAAAGAACTTATTTTAGCCTCACTTGTATGCTGTAGAAGAACCAACGACCTGTGTGCTGTCTTCTGCGGTGGGGACACAACTATAGAAGACAACAGGTTAGTCAGAACTCTATGCTTTCCGTAAAGTCTCGGAAAGCAACTACGGCACCTCGTGCGTACTGTAGGGCGGTACAAACGCACACTGCTACGCAACAGCATCCGCAAGGATGTGTAGGTTTTAGGGGCCTTTCGGGAGGAAGCAGTACTAACTTCTCCGTCCGCAATTAAAACCCTAGGAAGCTTGTATTCTGTATCTCGTTGCCGCCGGTGGTCCTAGGTGTTGGTGGCCGAGTAGAGAGAGACCGACACAGGAAAGTAGGATGCACGCGTGTGCGGATACGGAGGTGATCAGCAAGCGGGACAGCAGAAACTAGAAACACTAAGTTAGATTAGAACACGATGTATATTTCGTAGAAATTATACAATACTTAACTTGGAGGGCAGCAGACTAGTGGAATGCAGATACATACTTAAACTCGGTAGAGGCCTGCCTACTGATGAGTCCTAGTGCCTGTCCTCATCCCAAGTGCCGATGCAGTTGAGTGGTGACCACGAGCGGAGTTGCAGCAGAGGGCGCTCGTGGTGGCCGACGTCATAAAGAACGCCATGCTTGCATGGCGGCGCGCGGCGAAAGTACGTAGCTCGCACTTCAGACTTGTGCGACAGCAGAATTCTGAAATATTTTTTTTTTTTTAATTTCTTTCTATAGAGTAAGTAGACAGTGGCAGTAACGTACAAACATTATCCCTTTGTTTCAGGTCAAATTCAAAAATTACAATACAAGGTTCGGCAAAAAAAAAAAAAAAAAAAAAAAAAAAAAAAAAAAAAAAAAAAAAAAAAAAAAAAACTAATAGCTATACTTCTTAACAGTGTTGCAAAATAGTCTTTAGATGCCACTCACATGAACAGCAAATAGAAAGTACTTCATTAATGACAGTGAAAGATCCAGACCAAATGGTTTATTTTGCAAATCTTAAGCTACTAAATCGCACAGAACTTACTCAGTCGCAAGACATTAAGGCATTAAGTTTACAGAACAACTTGTGTATCTAAGCGGCCGTCAAGGACACAGTTTAAACTTTAGCAAACAGATACTTAACAGGTGGGAAATATCACCAACGGATCCCAAATTACAGCATATGAATTAATACGTATGTTTGCGCGAAACTCATCTTCAAAACAGTTCGAAGTCAGATTCGGTTACATAATAAGGAAACGAATATACCTTGCTCCTGCACGGAACGGTCGTGTGCGTGATTCACTTTTTTAGGCCAAACCCAACACAAGCACATCAGTTACTAATTACTCCCTTCGCGGAATGGCCGTGTGGTCTAAGGCGTTATGCTGCGGACTCGGCGGCCGTTCCCGTCGGAAGTCCTCCTTCGGGCGCACACACACACACACACACACACACACACACACACACATACACACACACAATGTGTGTGTGTGTGTGTGTGTGTGTGTGTGTGTGTGTTGTCCTTAGTATAAATTAAAGTAATTTGTGAGTCTAGGGACTGGTGACCATAGCAGTTTGGTCCAATAGCTTTACAAACATGTACTAATGACTCGAGATGTCACACATACATTCGAAGTTCGTAAGGCAACAAAATTTGGTATCTGCTTAAACTTGATCATATTTGATCACGTACATCTTGATTTAGCAGACGCACTAAAAAAAGAAAAATTCCACAAGTTCTTTGGCACGACCTATGCGCCATTACATAGTCCACTAATGGCAATCAGCCTTCTTATAACGAAAATTAAGAATATATCACATTTCGAGAAGAAATACACAATGCAAACGCAGCTTACACCGAAAACTGTGTGCGAGGCGCCACGTAACCTCAATTATTCTTCACGATGTTGCCCCGAAGGAAAAAAATATCCTTAAGTTTAAACTACAGCTTTGTTTAACAAATATTTATATCACACAATGATTATCAAAAGAATGTGATTATACGCAGGGGACAAAATTATGTGTGAACCGACACTGACTTTTATCGACCCACACTGTACAGTCAACTTAGATTTCAAGTACCTTTACTTTTTAACTTGAAAATAGTCTTTGATCAATCACTTAAGTTACAGTTCCAAGTACATTATAATGCAGATGTGAAGTGTAGATTTTACGTAAGCTTTGGGTAAACGGTATCAGGGATATCAGAAATAAATCCTTTGTCAGGGATTTGTATTGTGTGAACTCTGGCAAGCGAGTGAGTGTGGGAGAACGCCAAGACGAAGTCGCGTGCTGTCGCTTGAATTGAGAGGGCGATAGCTACGGCGTCAACGTGCAGGGCCACGTACGATGACACCAGGCCTATAAAGGCGAAGAACCAAGTTTGTGGAACGTTATCCGATGATGACTGAGGGCAGATGTCGCAGTCTTTATTTATATCGAGGTCCTACACTGTAAATTCTCATTTAATGGAAATGAGCTCGCATCTCCAGCATTGTCGACGACACTGCGGCCGGCTTCTCAACGAGTATGAACTGTAATACCGCTTCAATATTTTCTAACACACAAAAGTTTATGAGTTTGTGTGTCCAGAATTCTTGTGTCCAGTGTTTGACATTAACTGAAATGATAAGCATCGCCGGCCGCGGTGGCCGAGCGCTCTGCGGCGCGCCAGTCACAGTCTGCCCCCCTCGGGCATGGATATTTGTGTCGTCCTTAGTGTTAGCTAGTTCATAAGTAGTTTGTAAGTTTAGGGACTGATGACCCCGCAGTTGCGTCCCTTAAGCTTAACAAACATTTGAACATTTTTTTATAAGCAGCCATTTATCTATTCATTATCCCAAGTCATTATTACCTGTGTAGGTCCTATCGTGCCCGGTGAACTGAAAACCGAATGTCGTTACAAAATGGACAATTAATTGAAATTCCAAGCTAGTTAAATATATATTTTAAAAATTAAGTTCATGACTTTACTTCATTAACTTGGGTCCGAGGTAATAGCATTTGAACTTCAACTAGGCAAAACTTTGTTTTCTTGTTACTGAAAGTTGGCACTAATTAATATTCATAAAAGATAAACCTCTTGCTATTAATTTTTTTCATATTTTTTACCTATAATGGAGGCGCGTGAGTGACTAAATGTTCACAGCTGAAGACTCTTACGCACAATCTGCAAAATTCGTCCCACAATACCAAAATAGATATTATCCTTCCGACAACGTCGCCACGTGTAACACCTCCTCACCTGTCTTACTTATCTGTTAATTTAAATGAATCATGTTAAGTGTTGCCTACAATGAATTGGATAAGGCAATCTTTTCCGAAGTTTTTTGCACAAAAGACCAACAAGTAAGGGGGAGTTGCCACAGCGAGTTACCCTGACAGATGACCCGTTCCTCCTACTCTACTCTCTGCTGATTTATCCAGTGGATTTTTGGGACACTTTAGTCGAACACGCAAGTATTGAGGTATGTAGGAGAATTGCGCAAACAGAACCTACGCAAATCTGGAAAATAAAATTACTTTGAAAATGATTAAATACGATCGAAACTCTAGTTGGACACTATCTGTGGAACATAAAATTAATAGCAGGTGTGAGGTGTGTTCCACAGTACAACAGTTTCTATGAAAATAATGATCTGAATTTACTTACTTAAAAATAATTTAGAAAATAATCTTGTTCAGTGAGAAAATTTTGATTGCTCGGAGGTAACTAATGCCCACGATTGACGTCATCTCAGATCAACACTTACTCTCCTTTACGGTATAACTACGTTTTCAAATAAACATTCGAACTGAACTTTGATCAACTAGCAGCTAAATTAATACTGAGGAAGGAGAGAGTGATTTCTGATACTTGATGACAAATCTGTGGATGAATACTTTTCGTTTAAAATAAAAGTGAAGGAAATCAGCCGGATATAACGACCTGACCGACTGACTTCAACGTTCATAAATTTTTTAATGTATAACATAATACAGTCTAAAGGCAGGACAATCATTTAGAAAGTACGGGCTGGTTTCTACTGTGTGTTAGTGCAATTTTAACAAGGAAATTTTGAAAGTAGAAAAGTTTAGTTTTGAAATGTTCAGTGTAATTCGTTATAGTGATCCCAAAATGTAATATCGACTCAACCACAAAAACGTTTGCCACGAATACTGGCATTCTCAATACATGAAACAAAAGAAACGATCAATAGCACTTTTGAATTCTTCACAAATGATATTGTCAACAGGAATGTATTGTTATTGGCTGTTTGCTATGAAACGAAATGGTTGGTTGGTTGATGGGTGGATGGGACCAAACAGCTAGGTCATCAGTCCCATGAAACGAAGTACGACTTACACTACAACTGGGCAGATGACTCTGAATTAATCTGGAAACAATGAACTCCAGATGATGAGTACATACAAACAAATGTCAATAATATCATTAGGAAAGTTATGAAGGCTGTTACTTCGTTTCATATTGATCTATTTACAAAGATATGTTTTATAGAAGGAAAATATTGTATGAATGGGAAGTAAGATGAATGAATACAAAGAATTGTTGGGAGAAGCCTCAGAGAGTGAAAAATACCTATTAAGTGTAACACAGATAAAGCAGTTCCGGAGATCCACTTCACTGCGAAAGGAATTCAAACAGGCACTGGTAGCATCATAACAAATCTCTCCTAGTGAAATAATTTGGGTGCGCAGGAAAATTTGAAGGGAATCGTGGTGCAGAAGAACGTAATTCTCTGAAAACCCTGATGAGTAAATTCTGAGGAGTGGTTTTCGAGGCAGATTAAGTTACAGATCATGTATACTCAAAATTCAACAAGAGATTACAGCTCTTGCGGACAATGCCAGCAAGAAACGCCGTCAGTTGCAGTGTGGAATGTAACTATACCCGGAATGATACGAAAAAACCTGTATCACCCCCTATAGAGTGGTTAGCGGGATATAGATGTCTGTTGAAGAAATTTCGAATAGAACGAAAAATATCAAATCATATTTCAGAGATATATATCAAAGATATTGCGTATAAGGCGAGGCACTGAATTAAAATTTGTGCTACGACCAGGATTTGAACCCGACTCTCGTTTTATGTATAACGCGTACTTGCGTATTTGTGTTAACCATAATTGGTTTTATGTATAACGCGTACTTGCGTATTTGTCTTAACCATAATTCCACGGTGGCTGAATCAAGTACTTAACGGTCAACATATGGCATACTGGATCTCACGCCCGCAAAGCACCTAACTACCCGAAAAAATGTATAAAGCGCCTCCATTGTAAGCAGGAGACTCGGGTTCCAATCCCGGCACAAATTTAAATTCAGTTTTTTGCTTTATAAGCAATATCTTTTTGTATGTGTATATCTGAAATATGAATTTATTTGATATTAATTATAGGCAGTACTGGTCCATTACGTACACTGCTGGGCTGCTATTCCTCTATACGAGAGCCTCGACAATGCTGAGACTTACTACATAGGAGAACATCGAGGCAGAATTGAAGTTTGTGTTTTGTAGGGAGACGTTACTTAGGCTATTGCGTGTATTCAGGTTATTTATAATGCCACGGAGTCTGAATGAGTTTTCCCACGCACGAAGACAAGTGCAGGGAACTGGGTCAAAGGTATCTCGATCTTTTATTTGTTTCACGAACAAGATAAGAGCGAGGTTGCTTTTAGGGCGATCTTCCAAGAGAGCTATATTCTTATAATTCGCAATTCAAGACACCTGTCGTACTATGCCGATTTCTTGGGTAGTGTAACTTGTTGAAAAATCATATGTTGGTAACCCTAAAGTACCAAACTGCCGAGGTCAGCTGCCCCTAGACCCACACACTACTTACACTACCTTACGCTAACTTATGCTATGCACAACATAAACACCCATGCCGGTCGATCGACTCAAGCCTTAGACGGCGAGCGGCCGTGCATACCCGTGGCAATACGCCTTAGACCACGCGGTCACTCCCGCGCAGCATGTTTTCATGGATCATCCCCTAAACTGTGGTGTGCTTGGTATGAAATGCTAAATTAAAACAAATTTAACCAAGTGTGTGTATGTGTGTGTGTGTGTGTGTGTGTATTTCTTCGTTAAGAAAGGCCCGGACCACGCATGTAGGGTGTTGCAGCTCACAACTACCCGCATATTGTCGGTGTAGGATTACCACCACAGGGATCATTTACGTTAATTAGCAGATGCTATTAATAATTATTAACCTCTTGTACAGATTATTAGACTAACAAGTAAATCTAAGGAAGTGTCACTCACCGATACTTCAGAAATTTGTATATGTTACAATACGTGGAAAACTAATCGACACGTACGTTTTTCTTTTTTTAATTATATATATATATATATATATATATATATATATATATATATATATATATATATGGCGGTAAAACATTCCTGAGGGGTCTCTCTAAAATGGAAGAGGGCACAGTTGTGACAATATAGAAATTAGTGAAACGATTTTAATGATTTTGGTTATGAAAATACCTTTTCATAAAAAAAGAAGAAAATCGGCCGAGGCATACTTGAGCAGGATTAAAAATAAGGATGGAGGGAGATCCACCCTGAAAGAGAACAGTTCCTTGCTAAAAGAAGAAAAATTGTTTCGGTTCATCGAAGTAGAATCCATTAAAACTTCAAAAGGAAGGCTAATTAATTGTTTCTTGTATATCCAAATATTTGAGGAGTTAAACAACCTTTAATTTGCCGCGCTCGTTTGATACTATTTAACACCTTGAGAATCTATGTTTTTGAACTGTTCCCTCTCTTTAATACAATGTTATTCAAAGTTACTGGATCCGAATCTGAAATCAGATTTTCGAAATTCAATATGGCTGATCCAGCATAGCGGACGAAAACTCGAATAAATGCTTGAATGTAACTCGACATGCGACTTACAAACTACTTTAAAATCTACTTTTAAAATAATGGTGAATAAAAATAAATAAAACAGTTTTAAACATGATCTTATAGGCAACAACTGGATATGAAATAATGTTGACAATTACAGCACCACAAGTTGTTTTAAGCAAGCAAGCAACTTCTGTGACTGTAATTGTCAACATTATTATGTTAAAAATAGTTATAGGTTGGAACCGCCAGCGTCAGCGTTGCCTGTGATGAGGCCCCGCAGACAGATTTACATCGCTTCTCTCTGCTTGATTAAGGTGAGTCCTCTTCCCTTCCACAATTTCTTTTCGCGTGTAAAACACGATTCATTGTTTGAAAGCTTTCGTAGAGGTGATGAAAGATTATTTTGTTGTTGTAATTTATTTTCCCACCCCCATGAACCACATACTTTGGGAGGTGGGGTGGCTTGCGTGCTCAACGATGCAGATAGCCGTACCGTAGGTACAACCACAGCGGAGGGATATCTGTGGAGAGGCCAGACAAACGTGTGGTTCCTGGAGAGGAGCGGTAGCCTTTTCAGTAGTTACAGTCGTTCAAATGTTTGTAAATCTATCGGACCAAACTGCGTGATCATCAGTCCGTAGCTTACAAACTACTTAAACTAAGGTAAACTAACCTAAGGGCAACACACACACACACACACGCACCAGGAAGGACTCGAACCTCCACGGCGAGTAACCGCTCGCTCCGCAACGAGGCGCTTTAGACCGCTCGGCCACTTCACCGCGGTGTTACTTCTCCAGAGGACATGCAGCTCTACTGTATGACTATGCGATGGTGGCGTCTTCTTGGGTAAAATATTCCGGAGGTAAAATAGTCCCCCATTCGAAACTCCGGGCTATAACTAGACAGGAGGATGTTGTCAAGAAAAACAAATCAGGCATTCTACGGATCGGAGCGTAGAATGTTCTGACCCTTAACCGCGTAGGTAAGTTAGAAAATTTCAAAAGAGAAAAGTATAGCTTAAAGTTAGATATGGTAGCGATTAGTGAAGTTCTGTGGCAGGATGAACAGGATTTCTGGTCAGGTGAGTACAGGATTATAAATACAAATTGAGTTGGTGGTAACGCAGGAGTAGATATGCTAAAGAATAAGAAAATAGGAATGCGGGTAAGTTACTACGAAGTGCATAGTGGACGCCTTATCGTAGCAAAGATAGACACAAAACCAACAACGACCACAGTATTACAAGTTTATATGCTAACTATCTCTGCCGATGATGAGGATATCGAAAAAATGTATGATTAGATAAAACAAATTATTCAGGAAATTAAGGGAGACGAAAACTTTATTGTGATGGGGGACTGGGACTCGGTAATAGGAACAGGAAGAGAAGGAAATGTTATAGGTGAATATGGACGGTGGAAAAGAAATGGAACAAACGATCGCTTGGTAGAATTTTGTACAGAGCACAATTAATTGATTACCAACAGTTCGTTTAGACATCATGAAAGAAGGCTGTATACGTAGAAGAGACCAGGGGACACTGTACGGTACCAGATTGACTTTATAATGGCAAGGAATAGATTTAGGAACCAGGTTTTAAACTTTAAGATATAAAGGTAGAAAAGTTAGAACCTGGACAAACTGAAGGAACCAGAGGTAGTTGAGGGTTTCAGAAGGAGCGTTAAGCAGAGATTGGCTGAAACGGGGAAAAGTAATACAGTAGAAGAAGAATGGGTATCTCTGAAAGATAGAGTAGTGAAAGCAGCAAAGGATATATAGGCAGAAGGACAAGGCCTAATATAAATCCCTGGATAACACAGGGTATACGGGACTTAACTGATGAAAGGAGAAATTATAAAATGCATCAAAGGAAGCAGGCAAAAGGGCTTACATACGTCTGAAAAATGAGATTGACAGTAAGTGCAGACTGGCTAAGCAGGAGTGGCTAGAGAACAAATTCAGAACCATAGAAGAATGTATAACGAGGGGAAAGATAGATACCGCGTACAGGAAAATAAGAGAGGTATTTGGAGACAAAAAGAGCAGCTTTATGAATTTTTATAACTCAGACAAAAAACCAGTACTAAGCAAAGAGGGGAAGGTGAAATGTGCAAGGAATATATAGAGGACTTGTACAAAGGAAATCAACTTCAAGGTAGTATTCTAGAAATGGAAGACGAAGTGGAGGAACAGGAGATAAGAGATGCGATACTGCGAGAAGAATATGACAGAACGCTGAAAGATTTGAGTCGAAACAAGGCCCCTGGAATAGATGATATTCCATCTGAACTGCTGATATCGTTAGGAAAGCCAGTCATGGAGAAATTGTTCCACCTGGTATGCAAGATGTATGAGACAGGGGAAATACCCTCCGACTTCAGTAAGAATATAGTAATTCTAATTCCAAAGAAAGCAAGTGCAGACAAGTGTGAAAATTACAGAACTATCAGTTTAATAAGTCATAGTTGAAAAATACTAACACGAATTATTTACAGAAGACTGGAAACACTTATGGAATCCAACCCTGGAGAGGATCAGTTTGGATTTGGGAGAAATGTGGGAACACGGGCAGCAATACTCACATTACGTTTTATCTTAGAAGACAGATTAAGGAAAGGCAAACCTACATTTTTAGCTTTTGTAGATTTGGAGAAAGCTTTTGACAATGTTGAGTGGAATACACTGTTTCAAATTCTGAAGTCAGAAGGGGTAAAATACAGGGAAAGGAGAGTTATTTACAACTTGAACAAAAGCCAGACCGCGGTTATTAGACTCGAAGGGCATGAAAGGGAAGCATTAGTTGGGAAGGGAGTAAGAGTTGTAGCCTTTCCTCTATGTTGTTCAAGCTGTATAATGAGTAAGCAGTGAAGTAATGCAAGGAGAAATTTAGAGAGGGAGAAGAAATAAAAACTTTGCGGTTTGCCGGTGACATAGTAATTATGTCAGAGACCGCAAAGGATCTGGAAGAGCAATTGCATGGAATGGACAGTGTCTTGAAAAGAGGGTATAAGATGAACATCAACAAGAGTAAAACAAGGATAATGGAATATATCGTCAGAAAGTCAGGCGATGCTGAAGGAAGTAGGTAATGAGATAATAAAAGTAGTAGATGATGTTCAAATGTTTGTAAATCCTATGGTACTTAACTACGGGGTCATCAGTCCCTAAATTTACAAACTACTTATGAACTACTTACGAACTAGGACGGCACAAATATCCATGCCCGAGGGGGGATTCGAACCCCCGACCGTAGTGGCCTGCAGACCGTGACTGAAGCGCCTCAGTCCCCTCGGGCACCGCGGCCGGCGTAGTAGATGATTTTTGTTATTTCGGTAGCAATGTAACTTCTGATGGCTGAACTAAAGAAGATATAAAATGCAGTGTGGCTATGGGAAGAAAAACGTTTTTGAATAAGCAAAATTTGTTGACATCTAATATTAATTTAAATGTTAGGAAGTCCTTTCAGAAAGCATTTGTCTGGAGTGTAGCATTGTGTGGGAGTGAAACATGGACGATAAACAGTGAGGACAGGAAGAGGATAGAGGCTTTTGAAATGTGGTGCTATAGAAGACTGTTGCAGATTAGGCGGGTTGATCGTGTAACTAATGAGGAGGTACTGAACAGAATTGGGTAGAAAAGCAATTTCTGGCATACCTTGACTAAAAGAAGCGATAGATTGGTCGGACACATTCTTAGACATCAAGGAATCATGAATTTAGAATTGGAGGGAAGTGTTTAGGGTAAAAACTTCAGAGGGACACAACGGTATGAATACAGTAAGCAGATTCAAAAGGATGTACGTTGCCGAACTTATTCTCAGATGAAGAAACTTGCACAGGACATGGTAGCGTGAAGAGCTTTATCAAACCAGTCTGCGAACTCAAGACCACAACGACAACAATTTATTTTAATTTTATTATATTTATATTTTATTCTTCAAATTTGTTTTGTGCGTGTTCATTTAATTTATTTTTTAATATTACAATATTTTGTAAATTGCTGCTTTGACTATTCAATTATTTTTTGAAACTTTTTACACATGTGATCTTCGTTAAAAATGTGTCTTGCAGAAAGCTTTTTTGCATCATATGATTACTGTGCATGCATTGCAGAACTCACAGTAAGTATCACAATTTTTAAAACAGAAATGAACGGGACAATCAAATTTGGACTGTTTTCTTTTATATTCCCAATGGTATGCCACGAGTATTTTTGGGTTTTTGACCCCCTAATTTTCACTTCCTCTCGAATATACCTAGAACGATTTTCGTGTTTTATCAAAAGATACTTTCATAATATAAGTTCCATCACTAATCTCTAAGTTATCGCAATTTTTCCATTTTAGCCCCCATTTTGGAGATCCGTTTCACCCCTTAAATATGTGTTACCACCTGTAAATACATACGTGTTTCTTAGTTTTTCATATATTATAACGTATCCAAATTTCATGAAAATCTGAGTTTTCCTTGTTAGTAGCAACTCTGACAAGTTAAGGAGATACGTTTATTTGTTTATTTTCGTGTTACTTATTCTTTAAGAAGAATTACAGTAACAACTTTTTAAGTGTAGCAGATTTTACAGCAATACTGCAGACGACGTGTCCTCTGCACATATTTCGCGAGGAATAAAAGCTTCATGCTTGCACCATTGAAAGCGATCTTATGGTGACTGAAAGGAACACTAATAATCATAAACGGCAGTAACTGTGTTTCATAGGTTGAAAAGAAGCAACTACCAGTTGCTGGGTTGCACTAGATGTTCAGTGTTATTACAAAGTGCTGAGTGACCGTATAGGACACAATTAATACACCTGAAGAAGGGCAATAATTGCCTGAAACCGGTTGTGAATAAATCTGCAACGCTGCAACTGGTATCTGTTTCCTTTTTAACCAATAAAAAATGGTTAAACGCGACTACTATCAAATGAATAAAGCGACTGTCTATTTAGGAGACTCAGGTTCGAATTCGGACCCTGCTACAAATTTTAATTAAATGCCTCGCCTTATAATCAATATTTTAGAAGTAAATAAATTGATCATTACAGTCACGGAAGGAGTAGTAACAGCGCTCTTACTCTATTAAATAATAAATATTACACTCTGACGAAATCAAAATGAATAAAAATCAATATGAACACCTCCGAGATACTTCGAGTGAAATGTGCATATTCCTGCAATTATTTTCAAATTTTCCTCGACTTACATCAACAACAAATTGAGAAATAAAATGGCAAGTATGACGCACTTAGTGAGTGGTGTGGTGATAGAATTGGGTAACTGAACTGTATCATAAGCGGTTGCTCAGACCCAGTGTTTGGGCGTTGCGCGACATCTGCGCCTGCAAGCTCACCTGCCCGCACAACAAACCAGGAGGTCGCTGAGAGATATGCTGCAGGTGTTTCACCTGTGTGGGTTGTGCAGTGAGCTCAAAGACAATCTGGAGTTAGTACCGCGTATTATGAAGTCGTGAAGCTCGGCACCATATTCTACTTATAGCTGTCACACTCTATCTAGTTGTCAGTATTATGTTCTTACAAAAACTTTAAGATTGTGAAATTTCTAATCTTTACTACTAGTTGCTTTCGTTGAAACTAATTCATCAACAAGGGACACTACCTGTTCTGCAAAATTCGAATACTATGTACAAAATATTCCAGACATGTAATTAAACGCATACCTACAACGAAACAGTAGAACCCCCCCCCCCCCAGGAGGCTCACGGTTCTTTCGTGAGTACGTGCGTGGCAAGCACGGGGCCCTGAGCTAATGCAGTCTTCCTGGACTGCATTTCCTTTCCCCATCGCCTCCTTTTCTATCCTCACTCCTTCCCCTCCCCACCGGGGAACTGATAACCTCAGTAGTTTAGTCCCCTTAACCCAACCAAACAATCCAACCCCCAAACAGTAGAAAAAGACACGATTTGTGCAAAACGTACACTTAAAAGTTATATTTTGATTCAGAGCTAGTGCATCTCCCACATTGTATTTAATGAACAAATTACTCTGTTGTAGAGAAATAAATGAAGATTAATAACGACAGATACGATACGTATGATGTAAGCATGGTTTTTCACACAGCGTGCATATCAACTCTGTGAGCTCATACGGAAATCAGTATAGATAAGAGGCGAATATAAAACTGAACACGAGAAATACTGTCTACAGTAGTGCAATTAATCTATTAAACGAAATATGATAGTACAACTAGTTCTGAATAAAAATAAAACTAATAAATGGAACTGAACTCTATATTCTTTCCTTTGACTTCTCTACAACATAAGCGACATAAAGTTCGCCGTTATGTATTTATTAAGAAATCATTCATAACTTATTTTCAGAGGACACTAGGGTCATAAGAACGCAACCTATACATACGGAGTTGTCAGCGTACTGTAATAGACCATCACGATTTTCACAGGTCATATCCTCTACAGTTGTGTATCCAGTGATAATAATTGAAGTCAATGGGGATATATTGGGTGAACCTCATAGTTCAGGCTAATTTTGGGTCGCTGAACGCAATGGTGAACTTCCCTGTTAAAGAAACTCTTCAGTCTTAGAGCAAGAAGGCTATGACAGTTTCACAGGCGTGCGATATTGCTCTTCTTACGTAACGCAAAAGACTGTCTTAATAGTAACACATCTATTTTCCTCTTAGACGTTTATTTTCATCTTAGATGTTGAAAATAAAAGTGTCAGTTAGTGTGCAAACAGTTATTTCTGCTATACAGAGTGGTTCACGAAGTTATTTTAGTATGTTTTCATATAAACATAGGTCCGTGAATGTTAATTTCGTAGTTACAGCTAATAAAACATTTTGCCTGAAATTTAACAAGCACGATAATATGAAGCCATCGCAAAACTGCGCGTGTTTAAATGAAAGCACGATTTCAATTTATTTTGTTATTCTTGTGTATCAGGTCAATCTAATAAATGTCCCAGATGTGTATTTGCATTAGTTTTTCAAAAATTCCAGAGATTATACGAGAGACTACAAGTGAATTTGCTTACTTTCCATTGAGAATGTTGGTAATCTTTAGTGAATGGTTTCAGTCGTTTCATAACCTTGAAATGAGTTAAATTTCTGTATTGTTCAGTGAAAGAACATAATAACAACAGTGTATTAAGTGAAACACACAGCTTTACTGTTGAAAACTTTGTGCAAGTCTCTGGAGTAATAAACAAATAATGAGAAAAGTAGTTAATAAATTACAAATTTTTCCAAATTATGTCTTTGCTCTTCTGGAATTTCTAGAAAACTATTGTAGATACACGTCTGGAATATGTTTGTTAGACTTTCCAGATCAATAACAACAAAATAAATGGATATCGTGCTTTACTTCTTCTCGCGCAGTTTTGAGATGGCTTTATATTAGTGAGGCAGATTTCAGGCAAAATCTTTTATTAGCCATAGCTCCGTAACTAAACATTTGCGGACCAATGTTTATATCAACTTTTTTCTTTAGATTTACTTGTAGAATAACATATTAAAATGTTTCCATTTCTTTGTGAATCAACATGTATAGAGAACAACTTTGCCTGTAAAAATGACGTACAGCTCATCAATGTATTGTTCGAAAACTAGGTATTTGCTTAACTGTAGACCCGCTTCATTGCATTCACCGACTCGAAATGAGTCCAAACACAACTCTCACAGATGAAACACATCCCTTGTAAACAGCAGTTTCTGCGAGAGCACCGGGACAGAAAAGCGGCCGTTAAAGGTTTAAAGATAAAGGAGGTATGAATGAGGCAGTGACATTCATCCGGTAAAAGCAGTACTACAATACAGTTGTATTACTTCACGGCGATTACAGAGTATACAACAGGAGAGAAAGGGTTCGGGAATAAGCAATATTAAGACATACTAAAAATATAAAGAAAGTGGATATCAACAAATAATAAATAATGCATTACAATACGGCAGTGAAACTAGAATGCCTCTACACAAGATATTAACTAGCACCGAATCACAGCTTAGACAAACTAACACTGTTATCGAGAAGAACGATGAGGAAAAGTTATTGTGAAATAAGAAGCAAACAAGCGTGAAAATTTAGAAGGATTGATGGAAAAAATGGAATAAAAGCACTAACATTTCGGTCACAAGCTGAGCAACTGAGCCCAGCCAACCACCGTGTCATCCTCAGCATACGGCTTCACTGAGATACTGCCGGCCGTGGTGGCCGAGGAGACTAAGGCGCTCCAGTCACGGTCTGCACGGCCACTACGGTCGGGGGTTCGAATCCCCCCTCGGGCATGGATATTTGTGCCGTCCTAGTTCGTAAGTAGTTCATAAGTAGTTTGTAAGTTTAGGGACTGATGACCCCGTAGTTAAGTCCCATAGACTATACAAACATTTGAACTGAGATGCTGTATAGAGGGGCATGTGCCCAGCACACCGCTATCCTGGTAGTTGTAGGATATCCGGACCTGGTGCCGCTAATTGTCCTGCACTTAGCTCCTCAGCTAGCATAACGAGGCTAAGTGCTCTCCAATTGAATCATCCCAGCAAGGACACGGTAACCGGAACAGTTCCCGATCGCGCTCATGGCAGTCAGCTTCGCTAACCACTCAGTACAAAGGTGAACGGAATAATCGTATTTAGTCTTTACTCAGATAATGCGATGAGTGCTATCGACAAGGGATCTCAAGTAGATTCCGGATTTCTTGTTTTCCGCAAGGCTTTTGACACTGTAACTCACAAAGGTCTTCTAATCAAATTGCGTGTTTATGAAATATCTCCACAGTTGTGCGACTGGATTTGTGATTTCCTGTCCGAAAGAACCCAGTACGTTGTAATTGACGGTAAGTCATCGAGTAAAACAAAAGTGATATCTGGCGCTTCCATATAAAAGATTTTGGAAACAATGTGAGCAGCTGTCTTAGACAGTTCGCGGAGGACGCTGACATTTATCGGTTAGTTAAGTCACAAGAAAATCAAAAGCTACTGTAAAAAGATTTAGATATCTTCATGCTGCCAAAATTGAAAACTGACCCTTAACCCATTCAGTCCCACATTCTGAAATCAGCTTTGGAAAAATTAAAATTCAGTGTTTTCTGTATTAATACAGAGCAGTTAACATCAAAATACGTGTTTTAAGATTTTTGGTCCAACTATTAATTTTTTATGTCAAGTGTGTCATGCACAACACAGACGTTTGTATCGAAGTATTTTATTACTTAGACGTTATTTTCTTGATAGTTAAACTGCCAGATCAATAATGCTAGCATAATTTTCGCCACAGCACCAAAGACAAGACAATTCACTGCTGGAATAA
This sequence comes from Locusta migratoria, assembly GCA_026315105.1. Taxonomy (NCBI): domain Eukaryota; kingdom Metazoa; phylum Arthropoda; class Insecta; order Orthoptera; family Acrididae; genus Locusta; species Locusta migratoria. The sequence goes on from CM048745.1 coordinate 571,597,061, forward strand.
AATAAAAGGAACCACACTCACGCTCACACTCTCAGCCACGGACAGACGGCAACGCAACGCAATCTCCAAGATGGACAGATTAATGCCTTAGAAATGGCTACGCCGGCCGTGGTGGCCGAGGAGACTAAGGCGCTCCGGTCACGGTCTGCACAGCCACTACGGTTGGGGGTTCGAATCCCCCCTCGGGCATGGATATTTGTGCCGTCCTAGTTCGTAAGTAGTTCATAAGTAGTTTGTAAGTTTAGGGACTATACACACATTTGAACAATTTTTTGAAATGGCTACACCCCGCACCAAGTGGCAAGATGTCATACTAGAAGCATGTTGTTCATCAACAAAACTGCAATTTTAAGGAGTGATGCACAAAATACGGTATACATCAACTTTTAATGCGTTGTTGTCCAGGAACAACACCTATGAAAAGTGTGAAGTCATCCGTGTGAGCAGTAAAAGAAATCCTTTAAACTTCATTTAGACCACAAATCACTTAAATATAAAGCTGTAAATTCGACTAAATACCTAGGAATAACAATTACGAACTACTTAAATTGGAAAGAAGACATAGAAAATATTGTAGGGAACTCGAATAAAAGGCTGCGTTTCATTGTTAGGACGCTTAGAAGATGAAACAGTTCTACTAAAGAAACTGTGTACACAACACTCGTGCGGCCTGTTTTGGAATATTTCGCGCATTGTGGGGTCCCCACCAAGTTGGACTGATGGGCGATTGCGAGAAAGTTCAGAGAGGGTAACTCCTTTTGTACTAGCGCGATTGCCAGGGAAATGATGCGCCAATTGGGGTGTAAATCATTAAAAGAAAGATGTTATTCATTGCGGCGAGATCTACTTGTATTTGCAAAATTTGTTTCACAAAATTCTCCTCCAAATGCAAATATATTTTGATAGCACCAACTTATATAGGGAGACATGATCATCATTATAAAATAAGAGAAATCAGATGGAAAACGGATAGGTTTAGGAGTTCCTTTTTACCGCGCGCTAAGAGAATGTGAGAAATATGTTAAAAGCGGTTTGATGAGCCCTCTGCCACGCACTTCTATGTGACTGGTAGCGTATTTCTGTAGCTGTAGATGGGATATTTGAAAATGACGAAGGACTAAAGGCTGACAAAACAAATGTCTTGTATGTTTGAGAGAAAAATGTAACACCAAACAGAATTCATGGAGTTAAAAATATTTAGGAACACACTAAGTAAATACTGAAGAAGTAGTAAAAGGAGGTACCTATTTTGGAGGAATCCCACAGCAAAATCAGCAGAACAGAGATGTCGAAGTGGATTCAAGAGTGAAAATAACTAACAGGAACGAGATAAATAACTTAGGGTGTCGGTGCTGCATTAGTTGAGTACTTTAGCTTGTAGGCTCTTCACTGGCGTGCAGCAGTCGCTGCCTTCTAGACTTTATGGTGGCTCTGCAGTGTCCACAATTGCTGCTGGCCTACAAGAGACGCCGGTACAAGAACCTGCACTATGTGACTATGGACGATAATTTGCTGATTGCAACACTAAAACATTTTACAGGTAAAGTTACTTCACAGTTTTCGCTTTATGGATAAAATAACATTTGTAAGTTTCGCAGCGTGCTACAGCGGCTGTGTCGCAGTACTGTGTACGAATTGCAAGTGTTAATCTTAGGGCCATGTCGAACACATTTAGTACTAAGTTTTACTCCAGATGTGGTTTCTTATGCTGATTATTTCCGAAACGCGTTAATAAACGTACAGCCGCATCACCACCTGTGACCTTTATTTTTTTCATCATCCTTAACAGCACTGTTTAATAATTGAAACTCATAAATATGGGCGCATACCGCTTCAGAGACTTCATATCACGCCTGGAATTAATTTTTGTCCTGTCTCATACTTTTTTTCTCTTGTAAAGTTCCTTCCATTGCCTATCTAACTAATCAGGGCGAAATGGGGTCAGGTTCTTTTGCGTCTTCTGTTTCATACTTTCTGTAAATCTTTACCTTTGTCCATCGTTCTATACCTTCTCAATTCCCTACTACATCACATTCTAAACTTTTGTTTATTTTCGAAAACTACTTTTATTTTCTTCATTGCTTCTTCGAACCACCTTTAAACAGGAGTATAGAAACTCAATTAACCCAAATATGCTCAGTTAATTTATAAAGAGGGTCTATCTTGATTTTCTACTTCTTGTTCTCTTGATACTAGTAAGCAAGAAAATTCGGATAAGAAAAAGTTTTCATAAAATCTGACCACTACAATGACACGCTAATCTTCACTTGCAATTCGTTGTGACTACTTTTCGATACCAGAGTTCTATGGTTTGATTACTTATGTTTATGAAACCACATGCAGTCAGTTGTTTGTCTTTCACAGTCTCGTTTTCAGTGCTAAAATGAAGGACAGACTGTTAATTAAAGCACACTATACAATTGACAGTTTAATAGTACCTTGCGTGTGATAAAAAATTACCTGTCAAATGATCAAATAGTTGCGCTATTCTGTTATATCAATAGGGGCGTCAAGATTACTGTCCGCTTGTGTCTACGAATGTCATCAAAACGTTAACAGCAGCTTTAATTCCCTCTGTAATTAACGTGCTGGTACTACAGCTGAAATATTGTGTTGAATTTAACAAAATTTCGGTAGCTGTGTTTAAAACAATTTTTAAATTAATAAAGCGACCTTTATCGGTGCTTCACAAGCACCATCTTCAGACCCCCGTTACGTATCTCTCGCAACTAACAGTGCATTTAAAAGCCGTACATTTCTTAGTCCAAGCACGACAGGCATCAAACGACAATGACATGCATGGACTAAGAAATTTACGGATATCGGAAATAACGCCACCCATTTTAAATGCACAGTTAGTTGCGACAGTTAGGTAACGGGGACCTGAAGATGATTCTAGTGAAGCAGCGATAAAGGTCGCTTTATTAATTTAAATTTAGTTACACAGGTGCTGGAATTTTCTTAAATCTAACGTAGTTAATAGCAGGTGTTGATCAAATTTTTTGTCTGACGGAAACTAGAGCCAAGAAATACACCAATGTGCGTAAGTCACATTCCCTTTCTTATGTTGTAACATTTACGTACGCAACTCATCATTCTTCATTTCAAGATCTACAGATGGCGAATAAATTTCGCTTTCACGATTGTTAGTGTTTCGCGTTGGACATGGCATGGTTTACTGACCTTAACAGTCAGACTCAGCTCCAAGGATTTCCCCACGCTGTGTGAAAATTTCAAGCGCCCCGCGTTTTCCCACATACTCAACTTTTCTCACAATTCATATATGATGACTTATTTACACACATCACTCTCATACAGCTATTTATCGCTGACATAGCTTTACTATCAAAGCAGCGTCTGTGTCACGTTTGCAATGTAATACATTGTCATAACTACAAAATTAATCATTAATTTGGGTATCATTGACCCAGGATCAACAGCGATGTTTCTTGGAGATGTAACAAACGCTCAAGATCGCAGAAGTTGAATTTCATTTGACCGGTTTGACCAATTGCAGGTCATCCTTAGAAACAATTATATAGCCCATGTGGGCGGTGCTGACGTCTGCAGAGCTGTATAATTGTTTCTGAGGATGACCTGCAATAGATCGAAACCGGTCAAATATAATTCACCTTCTGCGACTGTTTCTTACAACATAAATACAAAATTAATATGTCAACCAAGATTAATTTATGACACCGGCAGAGCATTAAACTAAAATCTGTTCACTTTTGTAGTTCCTCGAAAAGAGGGAGAGTGTCTTACTAATCAATTGTTGTGTAAATCACAGATTCCGCGAAAGCAATTTGTACAGAGACGTTTATCTTTACATGGGCCCTATATTCGTCGCAGAATATAGTTTACACAAAGAAACAAAAGCACGCTTGTTCACTGTGCACTGAACTAGGGCCGAGACATATAAAGATAGATATTTATATTCGATACTAGCTGAAAATCTCGCGTCGCCGTGATGCTATTTATTACAGTGTTACGTTAGTCCATCTCTCCTTCCCTTCTCTCTCTCTCTCTCTCTCTATCTCTCTCCCTCTGTACCTCTCTGTTCATCTCCTCATTTACCTTCTCTCTGTTCATCTCCTGCTACATCTACATACATACTCCGCAGTCCACCCAAAGTTTACTTGCTTTCCTGTTCCACTCCGATATAGAACGAGGGAAGAACGAATACTTGTAACCATCCGTACGAGCCCTAATCTCTCTAATCATATCCTTGTGATGTTTACGCGAAATGTAAGTTGGCGGCAGTAGAATCGTTCTGCAGTCAGCCTCAAATTCCGCCCCTCTAAATTTCTTCAACAGTGCTTCTCTAAAAGAACGTCGCCTCCCCTCCAGGGACTCCCAGTTGAGTTCGCGAAGCATTTCGGTAACACTCGCGCATTAATTAAATCTACCAACTATAAACCTCGCTGCCCGCCTGTGAACTACCTCTACGTCCTCAGATCTGGTGGGGATGCCAAACACTCGAGCAATACTCAAGACGGGGCCGTAAAAGTGTTTTATATGCGAGCTCCTTTACAGAACTTCCCAAAATTCTCCCAGTACAGCGAAGTCGACAATATGCCTTCCTCACGACTGTCCTTATTTGCTCGTTCCATTTCATATACCTTGCAGCGTTACGTCTAAGTATTTAATTGACGCGACTGCACACTGCTAATGCTGTATTCCAAGATTACTCCCCTCTCTGCCCATCTTAACCTTTCCCTTTCTCTGCCCTTAATTTTCTCCAGCTTCTCGGTCCATTGCCTCCTCTATCTGAGAAAGATTATATAATTTTCTTAACTTTCATAGTGATCGGTGGTGCCTACGTTCATTGAAAGGTACTCTCCGCCATGCACCGTAGAAAAAACTTAGGTAGACGGTGATGTTCCTCTTGTTTTTAAGTGTGCACAATTTTATGAAGATCGGAATAAAACCGTAGATTTTATCGAAGTTCGTAAATGAAGTACCATCTGCCATGCTCGATACAAAATTTTAGGTAGCCAGTGACTTTCCTCTTGTTTCGAAGGTCAAGTGTCCAATGTTTCATTGCAATCAAATGAACAGTACGGCTGTGCATAAAATATGAACAATCTTGATGCAGGAGTTTCCTAAGCGTCTCAATGTTTTTGACGTCATATGTCCTAAACTATGAGTCGTACAATGAAATATGTTTGTAGGTACAGTCATTGACAAAAATGGATACTATTTGCAAAATATGTTTCGAATAAATTTAGTAGCATTGAAGTAATAAAGTTAAACGTCATTTATAATGGACAGTTTCTCACTTATATGAGTGTTAATGACGTCTTATTTCCTCAAACTATGTGTAGTAAACCTTCGCGAAAAAGCAAGCAAAATTTTGACAAACTTTTATCACAATGGGATGAACGATACGGCAGCGCAGAAAATACGGCCTAACATACAAACTAACAAACATTATATATTAGATACTCTACTGTGTATGAGATGGCGAAATACCCTCAGACTTTAAGAAAAATGTTATAACCCCCATTCCAAACAAATCGGGTGCAGACAGGTGTGAAAATTACAGAACCATCAGTTTGATAAGTCATGGTTGCAAAATTTTAACACGAATTATCTACAGGAGAATGGAAAAGCTGGTAGAAGCTGACCTCAGGGAAGAGCAGTTTGGATTCAGGAGGAACGTAGGAACAGGGGAGGAAATACTCACTTTACGACTTATCCTACAAGATAGATTAAGGAAAGGTAAACCTACATTTTTAGCTTTTGTAGATTTGAAAAAAGCATTTGAAAATTTTGACTGAAATACACTCTTTCAAATTCTGTAGTCAACAGGGGTAAAATACAGGGAAAGGAGAATTAATTACAACTTGTACAAAAGCCAGACCGCAGTTATTAGACTCTAAGGGCATGAAAGGCAAGCATCAGCCGGGAAGGGAGTAAGACAGGGTTGTAGCCTTTCTCTGATGTTATTCAGTTTGTATATCGAGCAGGCGGAGAAGGAAAGCAAGGAAAAATTGGAATAGGGATTAAAGTTCAGGATGAAGAAATAAAAACATTGCGTTTTGCTGATGACATTGTAATTCGGTCAGAGACAGCAAAGGACCTGGAAGAGCAGTTGAATGGAATGGACATTGTGTTGAAAAGAGCGTATAAAATGAACATTAACAACAGCAAAACAAAGATAATGGAATGCCGTCTTAGAAAATCAGGCGATGCTGAAGGAATTCTATTCGGTAACGAAACGATGTAGGTGGTAGATGAGATTTGTTAGTTGGGTAGTAAAATAACATTTGTTGGGTAGTAAAATAACATTTCGTTACGGTCGCAGTACAGAGGATATAAAATCTAGAATATTAATTTAAGTGTAAGTAAGTCTTTGCTGAAGGCATTTGTGTGGAGTGTTGCCTTGAACAGGAGTGAAACATGGACAATAAACAGTGCGGACAGGAAGAGAATAGAAACTTTTGAAATGTGGTGCTACAGAAGAATGCTGAAGATAGGTGGGTTGATCGCGTAACTAATGAAGAGGTACTGAACGGAATTGGTGAGAAAAGGAATTTTTGGCATACCTTGACTAAAACAAGGGATCTCTTGGTAGGACACATTCTTAGACATCGAGGAATCGTAAAATTAGCATTGGAGGAAAGTGTGTGGGGTAAAAATCGCAGAGGGAGACCAAGACGCGTATTGTAAGCAGATTCAAATGGATGTGGGTTGCCGTTCTTAAGAGGAGATGGAAAGGCTTGCTCAGGATAGAGTAGGGTGGAGAGCTGAATCAAACCAGTCTCCGCACTGAAGACCATAACAACAACTCTACTGTGCTCTTTCTCAATATCGATTGTCACTACCGGCGAAGACCCTTTATTTTAGGAATAATTTATATTTCCATATTCGCATATTTTGTCATGTATGCTAGACACTTCTACTTTTCATGGTCTTATTTAATTTAATCGTTTGGAACGACATAGAAATTCATAACTGCCACCCCCAAAAAATTTGCTACTCAGGGCGATGGCATGGTTGGGTCTCCCCTACAACCGACCCTGTGTACAGTCCGTCACCCGAAAACCAGGACATACGAAAAGCAGATAAATGCCCATTGGTGATGAAAATATGTCTGCCCAAGACAAACAACATGATTTATTTTGAAAGAGGCGCTACAAATCCTACAAGGCCCCAGAACAGTGTTGATTGCCAGAGGCGCTGGAGGTAACCGCGTGACAGCGGCGCCTCTGGCTCCTGGGGACCGACAGCCGGGACCCAATCGCGTGAAATATTAATCTGCGGCTGGCGCGCGCCCCTGTGTTACGTCGACAAGCCGTCACCCCCCCACCCCCTCACCCCGCCGCGGCTCGCCGTTTTTCGCGCGCGTTTGTGGAGGGTGCGCAGGGGTGGCGGCCTCCCCCGGTATTGAACTGCGCCGCCAGCGCCGACGGCACCGCGCCGCCATCTTACGGCGGTTGGGCGCCGCCGCCGCCAGATGGCAGGCGCGTACTCAAACTGCTGCAGTCGCTTACGAGTGTAGTTGGCGGCTTGGAAACAGATGTTTTGACCGTAGATTCCAGAAGAAAAAAGACTGCAAGGAAATGGCTAAAAAAAATACAGCAATCTTCCAATAGAAACGAGACACATTAATACTGGCTGCGTTACAGAACTTGTAAAGGGTGATCCTCAAATATCGTAGCACTGTGGCTCTCACTCTCAGTATAAGAACGCGATTCCCAATCTGAGAATTATTTACTGTAGCGTGCTGTACGCGTCAATTAATTTTCTTCTACACATATCGAAAAGTGAAGGTAGCTAACAGGTAATGAATGGTATTCGAGATTAACGACTACAGATATTAGGAAAATCATCTGATTTCTTTCCCAAAAATTATTGTTCTGCAAATCCAATGCAAAAGAATGGAATGAAAACGCTGACACTCATGATTCAATGTACGTTTGTCGCCGCACTTAAGGCCATATAACAGACAAAAAATCCCCAATGAATGTATGTCTGTGATGTAACGATGCAGCATCGTACAAAAACTGGAAACAAGGCTGAGATTGGACTGGTACAAATTTTCACACAATGCATGGTTTTTCACTTGTAAAAGTCGTTAATCATTACGCTCGATTTATGTAAATCTTCATATAATAAAGAATCTATTTTGCTCGACCTCATCACAGACTCGTACGAGATTTATTGTCATAATGTATCTTGTTATATGATTGTCTTGCTAAGTCCGCATGGTCCGTCTGAAAGTTTCGAAAATACTCGAATTAATTTTGAACTATTTTACGAGTGAAGGAGAAGAAGCAGAATAAAAAACATGTTTGGTAACTAAATCGGCTGATTGCCCGTGTGAATATTTTCAAATTTATGGGACCGCAGGATTCACGCTGTCCTTGTCAACAATCTGAAATCAACATTCTTTAGTTATTAAAACATTTCACTGGTACATGTAGTTGTCACATAATACACTCACTATCTTTAATTCTTAAATTTCAACCTGAGAGCACTAAACCGTGTTACTGCAGGGTGATTCAGAGCAACCTTGAAATTAATATATTGTTCTCATTCTGATTCTTGAGTACTAATTTTAGACAATTACTATTTGTTTATTTTGTTGTTTTTCAGATTTTTCAGAATGGTACATCATTACACAGTTGTCTTGCAAATTCGTCTTTATGTGATCTACACATGAGCTTGGCGTATACCGTTAAGTTACGCAGTATCGAGGGCTAAGACTTCTGAAAATTGTCTCAAAACTGAAGTATCCCAGTAGAAACATGATTTTACATAATTCATTCTTGTCTTCACTGTAAACGTTCTCTGGCTAACAAACTTAACTGATGGCTTCAGAACACACCTTTTGCTTATCGAAAAAAATAATATCCTTCAGTAATGGCTTCAATATTTATTTATTAAATTTAAGGACTTGAGAGTGAAAAGTACGAATATTCTCCACAGTAAAAAAATGAATTTTCAATTTTATCAGTAAATAATTTATAACATACATTTCTGGCGCAAATTGCTTGTTGTTCGTTAAACGACGCAACAGAGAAACGTTTACAAATTTATTAATTGATAACAGGACAATACACGACCATCATTAATATAAAACTTGTCAGCTAAACAACTTTTTATAATATTAGCAAGTTGATATTGTAGCACATAAAAACTATGTCAAGTGATAGGAAAAAACCATTATTGTGCCAACAGCTGTGTAATATTTTTATTTGTTACACTCGACCGGTTACGGTAGGTGCTGCCATCAATAGGACTTAAACAAAATACTGTACATCAATTATTACAAGAAAATATTTTTTGCCAAATTCATCTTCACTGGGTCGTTTTTATTGCTCGTTTTACATGTTGACGTTGTTAACAGTTTTCTACATCATCTGTGTAGGTCTGTTGACTGTGTCATCTGAAAATGTGTTGGTGTCTTCACTGGTGGAATAGTGAAAGAGAGTAGCAGTATTTTAGCGTTTGTGGATACAATTTCCAAACAGTGAGAGTGAACACTTCATCATGCAAAACGAGCTATAAAAAGGACACACTGAAAATACTACAACATAAGCGAAACATATGTGGGTATACGAAAAAGAAAACCAGTGTTTGGCACAAAGCAGAGCCTCACAGAGTAGCAAGTAAATGTTTATAAAGCCAACGCAGATCATGAAGGGCTTCAAAGTCTAGATTATTATTGCATTTGTTTACTTATTACCAACGTTGTATCGATTTTTTGAATTCTCTCAATCATACAGAATCCTAAATTCATGTAAACGCAATTCAGCCTGAAATCTTATCTGACGAATAAATTGTTGGTCGGATTAAATTATTACTCCTTGTAAGAGCTTTTATTATTGTCACGGTCCCAACCAGTTATCTAGGTATTTTGTTTTTAATCGCAACGACAGATCGGAAGTGCTTGTCAACAATACAGTCTGCAGAACTTTTCAGCAATCAACATTTTTGATAATACTAGCAATTTGATACAATGTAAAAGCTTTATGAGGTTACGTTCATCTTTAATACTCCTCTTTAGTTTCTTGTTTGTTTGTACTACAGTGTATCAATAATTCTTTCTTCAAAAATGTTCAAATGTTTGTAAATCTATAGGACCAAACTGCATGGTCTACATTCCGTAGCTTACAAACTACTTAAACTAAGGTAACCTGACCTAAGGACAACACACACACCCATGCCTCAGGAAGGGCTCGAACCTCCGCCGGCGAGCAACCGCGCGCTACGCAGCGAGGCGCCTTAGACCGCTCGGCTATGCCATCGCGGCAGTTCTTTCTTCAACATTGAGCAGTCCATAATTTTTGTGAAGGGACGTCATCAGTGGGAGGGGATGGAGGTAAGCGCTACCCTCCCAGAAATCAAAGGGGTTAATACACTGTCGGAAGAATTGACAAAAATAGAGGAGATTACGTTATAACTAAGTTTATTTCAATTTCACTAAGTTATGAAATTAACTTTCATCGTTTATAACTTGCGATGAGGGAAAAGTTATCACGTCATTACTAATCTGTTGCAGTGAATACGTTCCGTGTTTAGTTTCAGCTTGAAATCATTTCTGACGAATAAATTTGACAGTAAGTGTCACAACACAGACGAGACGGATTGCGGACCCTACTACAGGGTTCTGCAGATGACCGAAAGGAATTGAAACTTATATATATATATATATATATATATATATATATATATATATATATATATATAAAAACCAGATCGGTTTAGCCGGCCGCGGTGGCCGAGGTGACTGAGGCGCTCCAGTCACGGTCAGCACGGCCACTACGGTCGGGGGTTCGAATCCCCCCTCGGGCATGGATATTTGTGCCGTCCTAGTTCGTAAGTAGTTTGTAAGTTTAGGGACTGATGACCCCGTAGTTAAGTCCCATAAGCTTAACAAACATTTGAACATTTTTGAGATCGGTTTAAAGGAAGATATAGAAGCAGTTCAGAGGGGGGCCGCTAGGTTTGTTACTTGTAGGTTCCATCAATGGGCGATTGTTACTGGGATGCTTCGGGAACTCAAACGTGTGTTCGAATGTTTGTTAAGCTTATGGGACTTAACTACGGGGTCATCAGTCTCTAAACTTACAAACTACTTATCAACTACGTTATACTAAGGACGGCACAAATATCCATGCCCGAGAGGGGATTCGAACCCCCGACCGTAGTGGCCGTGCATACCGTGACTGGAGCGCTTCAGTCCCCTCGGCCACCGGGGCCGGGAAACGTGTGTCGCTGGAGGGAAGGCGACGTTCTTTCCAGGAACACTGTTGAATAAATTTAGAAGGCGGAAATTTGAATTGGTTTCCAGAGATATTTTACTGCTGCCAACCTACATTTCACATAAAGAACACAAAAGATCAGGGTTGGTTGGTTGAGTTGTTGTTCTATAGGGGACAAAACTGCGGAGGTCATCAATCCCCGTCAGGGAGATTAGGCGTCGTACAGACGGATATAAGCATTAGTTTTCCCTGGTTCTGTATGGGAGTGGGACATGAAGGCAAGTAACTGGTAGTGGTACTATGTACCTTCCGCTACGACCCTTGGGTGAATTGCGACAGAGGTACAAGCTCCCCTCCGTCAAACTTCAACCAACCCTCCACCCCCTCACACCCGAGATATTACGTCCTGTTTTGCCATTTAATATTGAAATTAAATATCTTTTAATTCACCTTTTGTAAAATATTTTATAAAGGTCCTCCTTCCCAGGGTGGCCAAAAGTACTAATTTTTCACCCCCTCTGCCCCAGTAAATTTCAATGACACAGTTTGCAACATGACCGCACCGCCCCCCCCCCCCCCCCCCGGATTGCGGAGTATGTAAGTAGATGTAGTCCCAAACCGTAGTGCAGGTATCGAAGGTGACAGAAATGATCCGAACATATTTCGTTTTTTTATGGCAGATCTAGATTTCTGTTACTGTTTAACTTACTATTATTGATGCTTGAATCGTAAATTACGTGAAACGTAAAATATATACAACAGTGGCGTAACTATGGGGAGATGAGGGGGGATAGAACCCTCCTCCCAGTACCAAAAAAAAAAAAAAAAAAAAAAAAAAAAAAATCGTATAACAGCAATCTAGCAATCTGGTAAAGGTAAAGATTGAAAACGTGGGGTCTTTTACCTAATCTTTCATTGTATGGGAGTGAATTAGTTTCTCACAATGGGAGTGGAAACTAACTAAAATTTTGCTCGTCAAGCAGATCTATCCCCCCCTCCCCAAAGCCAAGTCCTAGTTACGCCACTGATATACAAGTATTTAGTGTTCATGTTCATGACGTGAAATGAGTGTAATCCAGGCTGTGTTCGAAACGCCAACGGCAGACGGGACCGCCAGTTGAGGGGACGGCCGCCAGGGCGCAGTGGGGAGCGCCCTCGGCGGCGGACGGCACCTGTTCGCGCCGGCGCCGACGGCAGCGCCCCGAGCGGCGGAGCGGCGACCGCGGGCGCCAGTCGGTTGTTCGCCGAGCAGCGCCGCGCCGTGCCGTGCCGTGCCGTGCCGGAGCCGCCCGCCGCGCGTCCCGCGACCGCCACCCGCCGCGCCGCCCCAGGCACGACAGGAGAGGACACCAGCGACCGCCGACAGCCGCAGCCGCAGCTGCCGGCCGCTACCCCACGGCAGCGCCGCGCAGAGCCGCATGGACGTCCGCGGCGCCGCCGCCGCCGCCGCCGCCGCGCCGCCGGCCGGCCCGCCCAGGAGTGCGCTGTGAGCCGGCGACAGGCGCGTTCATGTCGCCGCCACCGCGCCTCGTCTTCATGAACAGTCACCGCCGCTCGGTCGATAGCGACTCTCCCAGGGGCGGCTTCCGCGAGTTGTGTCTGCTGCCGGCCGGCCGCAGTGTCAGGGATATTCTCGTCTCCGCCGGCCACTACCGATCTCGTCCGGGTCCTCTCTGATCTCGAGTGACATTCGTGACACTGTAGGCAGACTACCGTTCTCTGATTCAGTCTTCTCGCCCGTTACCGTAATCCAGAATTTTTTTTTAACCCTTAAGTGTTTAGATTAGGAGACGCTGGAATCGAGCAGTACCTGGCCACTGTCCCGTTCTCTGCGCGTGTGATCTGTTAGGACCGCATCGGGACAGCTCGGCCGGTACAGGAAACGGTGTGTGCGCGCAGTAAGTGTGTTTGTGAGTGGCGAGCGGCGAAGCCAGCGCGGATCTGGATACCAGCGCGACTCGACGGAGCGCCGCGGCCTGCACCCCACGTCGGCCCCCATACTGAGGTAAGCGCCGTGCCCCGGCACCACGCCCTCGCCCTCGCCCTCTGTCAGCTGTTCCTGGCAGCCGCACGCCGCCCGCGGGTTGCTGCCCGGCTATCGACCCGCGGCCCGTTCCCTCCTGCCAGCCACACTCGCCGCCGCCTCTGCTCCCGTGCGTGCGCTGCGTAATGCGTGACTTCCCTCGCGCCTGCCGTGCCCTTTATTGCGGAGGTCCGTGCATCGATCCCTTCCGCCCCGCCGAGCAGAGAGGTCGCGGAACGGCGCTGCCACGCGGCCGATACTTCCGTCTGCAAACGCCGCCACTGCACTCCTCCTCTCACAGCTCCGTCAACTAAAGAAAGACCCTAAAAAAAGGAAGAACTCGTTCCAGTCGTTGTTTGATCACGGCCTAGGAAGCCAAAATCTGGCTAGTAACACAAAGAACATTTTTTGCAGAACACCAGAAAATTTTCCTATTCGATATCATTATCGTGTTCTCTCAAGCGCCGACGAAAAATCTATTTAAAGAGCCTTTGTTACACAAGGGATACCAAAATGAATATCGGGGTTTTAAAACTCTGTAGAATTTATCACCGTGACCTTACCATCTACAAATTATACACCAATCGAATCAGCAACTCAAAACTATCGCCCTACAAGTGTCCGTGCTGCATACCAACGGTAATCATCTGGATAGGGTGATGAATGCGCGAGTGTTACTGAGATGCTTCTGGAACTTATATAGAAGTCGCTGGAAGGACTGAGAAATTTAGAGGGCCAGAATTAGAAGCTGACTGCCGCCAACCTACATTTCGCATAGAGACCACAAATATCAGAGAGATTAGAGCTCATACAGATGAATACAAACATTAGTTTTTCCGTAGTTTTGTATGTTGTATAGGGCAGTGGAAAACAACTAAACTCATGGTGGTACTACGTACCCTCCTCCACGCACCTTTTCGTGGATTGCGGAGTATGTATGTACATGGAGAGTGGACATTTCACCTAAGTGGACTTCTGGATACTCACAATGTGCGTATCTGGGGCTTAGCGAATCCTCGCGAGATGGTACTGTTCCAATCAGACACTCCTGAATTAAGTGTTATTTGTGTCATATTACAGCGGAACGTGTATGGGAATTTTTTTTTTACGTTGATTGGTTGAACAGCGTTATTCGCCGGATTTGCCGCAAGGGGTCGAATGACACAGCTCGTTTCGCATGACCTCCACTTTTCCCGGATCTAAAGCATTGCGATTTTTACCTTTGGGGGTTTGTAGAGGATCGGGTGTATGTGCCTCCACTACTGCAGCATAGGATGGAAGCTGCACGTGCATCACTCCAGACACTGGGCGAGGTTTGAGATGGCCTCGGGTACCGACTCGATGCTTGCTGTGTGACGAAGAGTGCTCAAATTAAACACTTGTTTCAGTTGCTCATTCATTTGATGTATTATTTGTAATAGCAAACTCACCGTAATGAATTCTGCAAATTTTTGAAACCACGATACTCTTTCGGCACGCCCTGTATAATTATGCACTAGCAGGTCAAACGCCGGAATAAGTTATTTTCACAATTAATTATCCAGAGTAGTCAAGGAGAGATTTGAAATGGAACGTTTATACAATCTTAATCCTTGGTAAGGCACACGCCAGATTGACATTCGTTGGAAGAATTCCATCAACAAAGGTAGTCGGTTACAAAACATTCATTCTGCCGTCGCTTGAATATTGCTCATCAGTGTCGGATCCGTATCAGGTAGGGTTGATAGAAGACATAGAGATCAGTCAGACGGTATCACGGCAAAAGCACCACAAAGATGTTAAGGAAACTACAGTTACTCATGACCGAAAAAAATTCGCTAATAGACTTACAAATTGCTAAAAATCAATCTTTTACCACAACTTCCATTTCGCATTTACATTCGCTGACTTCGCCATCTCACAGCCATACTGTGATCTCCAACAATGTTACACACATCTGGCAGTTGGAGAAGGAACATGAATACTATGAAGTACGTCTCTTCTTCCTTACCACGTATTGTGAGGACGTTGTACGGACCTAAACAAGAAAACTTGCTGTAATCATGAGTTCTAAAATGCATATCGGTGTTAGTAGAAGAGATGTGTTCTACAGATTACACGACGAGGAACTGCTTATAACTCTTGACGTATACAATTTAGAGCTAACGTTTACGAGAAGTTTTTCGTTGTTTTGGTCTACAGTACCTCCTCCCAAAACATGAAAAGCAAGGAGCATGTAGTAGAAGAGATGTTTCACTGTAACAACAAGTAAAATTCAACTTATTTTGGCTGATAGTTGAAATCGACTGTTTGCCCCTGAGCTTCTAGAGATATTATAGAAGTGTTTTCTATTACAATAAATCGACGAGACACCTATGATATGAATAGGGGATGATGATAATGGCGCACATGTTACGGGGTCTCGTCATACGCCTGTCATAGATCTCGTTGACATCGATAAACTAAGGAGCACTTAACGTAAATATTGCTCATACTGGTTCAAGAAATTAACTGCCATAAACGAAATTAGTAACGAAGCATTCGTCGCACATCTATACAAACTACTACAGAAATTTCCTTGCAGATGATATACACAGGCTAATAACAGAACAAAGTGCATTGCTAGGTACTTACTTTTCATGACCGTGGTGCCGACAAAAATACTTCTGGTAAGGGAAGGTATGAGGCATTTCGCTAAGGCTGATGCATATAACACTATGACTGGGGAATGGAGTATTGCACTAGATTGTATGCAGGTCGCGGCAGTAAGCATGATACACGTAGTGGGTGAATGGAAAATTATATTTACATTGCATCGTTTTCAAATAGTGGTATACTACAATATTTTGGTGCATTTTTAGTAGTTCGGTCGCGGACAATGAAAATCTTTCGGTGGTAAAATTATAGCAGTTGTTTTTCGCAACGGTTTGGAATGAAACCATTCCTGCGTCCGCGCGATGTTTCTACTGCTTGAAAAACGTGAAACACCGCGAACCTATAAAAATAAAAACGTATGAACAATTTTTTACTATGAATGAGTAGGAGTACGATTGTAAACGTAGCAAAAGCACATCCTAAAAGTCATTTGTTGCATGGCAAACATTACTGGAACGAACATAATTCCACTTCATGAGGTTTTGAGATTTTTGACTGCTCTGAATACTCACCAAAAACATTCGTAGCGTATGAAATTGCGATCGGATAGATCTGTAAGATCAGACGACAAACGTCGGAGTAAAATTTTACTTACGGCAGCGGCGGCGTTATGTGCTGATGTCTGCAACGGTCGTTGATTGCTCTTTGAAAGCTCAGTCACATAGAATAAGGGCAATAATCTTTAGTGTTGACCATGAAATAAATAATTAATGCTGTCCCTCTTCTATGGTTGAAAACTTCGTGTGTATACCTTTGTCCGGCAAGTAAATTAATGATCGTCGCAAAGCCAACGCTTCGTTGCCAACATTAGCACACTACGCCACCGCTGCCGTAAGTAAAATTTAATCCATATGCCTTTTTGGTCATTATTTAGGTGCCTCGGAAGTCACACCCTGATGAAGCTTTAGGCATGTTTGATCACTGGACTCCGCGTTGCCCGTAAAAACTCAGTCAAAAGAAATTGCAGCTTTCATTTAGTGAATATTACACGAAAAACTCAATTTACACTTGCATAACACTTCTCTAAGCATTGTAGAGAAATGAGTGTACTTATCATCAGGTCCTATTTTCAACAGGCTTCCAGCAAAAGTGAAGAATTATGGTGCAAAATATACACCTTAAAAGTTATATTGAAAGCTTGCTTTGTGGATCACTTCTTTGATTTGACACAGTAGCTCCTCGTAGTGTTGGTCTCTGTGGTGTGTTACTTATTTTCTTGCTTTTTTTCTAGTTTTTTTCTTTTGTTTGTAAATTTCACCACGAGTATTCTATGAAGTATGAAATGACTCGCTATAATATCAAGTAATTGTGATTCCCATGGTCTCACGCAGCCTGATAAATTGAATAAATGAAAGTTAGAAGTACTATTATGCATCATCATATTGAAAAAAACATACGGTTCTCAGCTCTTAGCTGTTCTATAGTCAGTGTTAACAGGAAATCACGGCGATTGTCATACCGATTATTTGAACTCACATACAGTCTATGTTTCTATTCCACATTGTTGTTTGTGGGGTTGGTTACAATAAAGGAATCTGTAGGTAAAATGTGCTAGCTAGTCGCATTTATAAAGATAATGTAGGCACAGGTAAGGGAACATCAGCATAGCCTGATTGTGCAGCACCTGCAAGATCGGTATGAGCTGTAAACGTTTGAAAATGAACTGAAAAACGGACATTGACAATAAAACAAGTGATCATCTTCTTGGAACATGCAGTGCCTTGTGAATTTCAAGTGGCCGTTTTCCAACAGGTGTGCTCATCATATTGGTCATCCACTAACAATATCAAACGTGGAAATTAGATTTTTTGTTGTAGAAGTCAAACGCAATAAATTATAGTAATTTTATATTCTTTTCATATTGTTGTTTCCTTCTTTTTCTTCTAATCGGATGGATCAGTTTGGACTATTCCTTCATACGCACCGATTGTATGTATTTATGTTGCACAGACTGTATGCCTTTCTCAACACCGCTTGTGTTAGTGATTTTTTCTTAATTCAATTTGGCCCTATAGATCTGGTGAAGGAATTCTTTCAGGCCTTTTTGTACCGGTCCGATCTAGTAGTTTTGTCCTTTCGAATGTGCAATTTTTGTTCGTTGTATATTAAGAGTACCTTCTTTCTAAATGCTCCATGATTTAGGATTCTTCGCATTCTCGTTGTGTCTGTGAAATTTGATATTTCTGTATTACGTTTTGGATAATTACATCATCTTTAGTTCTTGGTTCTAAGATTTTCCTCGTTATTTTACGTTCCTTCAATTCTAATTGCCTTTTTAGTGTTCTCTGTTGAGAAATTAGCGTTTCATATGGGTAGTGAGCTGGTTTAATTGCTGTTATGTAGCGCTGTATTTTGTTGTTCCAGGAGAGAGACTGTTTGTTGTTTTTTAAATGAAAATTCAAATCTAATTTTTGCTGTAATTTGCAGTTGTTTTTGTACATTGATGATCTCTTGGGTAATTAGTGCCAGGTCATCGGCAAATGCCAAGCAGTTCAGTACCCTTAAGTTTTGGTCTCCATTAAATGACGACTTTTTCAAGCGTACGATTGAAGAGTAACGTGCAGAGTCCATCCCTTTGTCCTGTGTATATTTCAGAGTCTGTGTTGAATTAGTCCGTAAATTTTACCTTGAATTTGGTCACCGTGTGTGTTTCTTAGTCTTCTTTTGATCTAGTCCAAATCATGATAATAATTAAAAAAGGGATTCGTAATCTGTACTGTCATATGATTAAAGTCGACAAATGTAATTACATAACTGTTGTTTGATGGCTCGCGCAAATATTTTATTCAGTTTTCCAAGTTAAGTATTTATTCTACTCATGATCGACCTTTTCTGAAACCACCGTTGGTGTTCGCCGAGTTTAGAAACTAGTTGAGGTTCTGCTCACTTCAACAGAACTGTTGATAGAATTCTTTACGTTACTGACAGTAATAATATTGAAAGGGGGAGGGTCTGTCTCACACCCTCTTTTGTACAGTAACTATATGACTACAGTCATACAGTTTGTGAGAATTTTTTGTTTGCCCGATTCCATCTACAATTTCAGTGAATTTTGTGATAAGACGTTCTCCTACATTTTACAATAGATCTGCGATGATTTGGCCTTTGCCTGATGCTCTGTTATTTTTCAGTGATTGAATTATCTCATTAAGGTCGTATCGACTGTATTTTTCTGAGTCTGAATTTCGGTGAATTTCGATGTTTATGGTAGAACTTACCGGGTTTTCCATAATGCAGCGACTTTGGAGTATATTTAGCTAGAATTTCACAATTTTCGTTGTTGGTATGAACAATTTCTCCAGGTTCATGTGTGAAGTCGAACGATGTGGGGGAGTACGTAGTTAATTGTGTTTCTTGAAATAATTTTCTATGTCTTGTAATTTTTTGTCTTCATGTTGTTACGGACTGATATTACGTTTGTGAGTGCTTTCCTGGGATCTCTGAGGTCTTGAAGGATCTTTTGATTTTTGTTGCATGAACAATTATGGCATGCCTGCAATCCGAGTATTATGTTTTGTTGGGTAATGAACAGAATCTAAGTCCAGCCCCGTAAGATGTTTGACTTTCATGAATTCTATTGTATTTATGTAGGAGAACACTACATGATAGTAATAGATTAGGCGATGTACAAATTTCGAGGTTCGTTTATTGAAAAAGTTGATCTGAAAAATATTGTATGATTTCTGAAGATTTTAATGAGTTGATCACACATACCTGTTCACCATGGGTGTTTTCATGTTCTCGATTCCGGTACTACATTTTCAGCTGCCTTTACGTCCTGCCATTCCGGTTGGTCTGTGTATGTGCTGACCATTTACCTACCGAATATCGATATACCTTTTCTTTGCCAGTTTGTGGATTGAAGTGCCGATTAGGATTTAGACATGATAATTTGAAAATTTTTTGGAGAATATTATCTAATTGGATCCAGATTCTTCCACTTCTTCTCGTTTTTTTTAAATATATATATATATATATATATATATATATATATATATATAATTTTGTCAGTGATGTTAAGTTCGCGCGTGTCCGTTGATTGGAGTGCATATCTTATTAACTGATTTTATTGTCATCATGGGGAGGCAACTCGAGTAAGATTGGAAATTTGTGACTGAATCGAGTTTTGATTGATCTAATATAAATACAGTCCCGAATTGTGGACAATTTACATTCACTTGTTTTTCAGGTTTTCCTTTTTATTTCATGTATTCTTCTGAATCAAGAGGCTATTCGTCTATAAATCGTGATTCCTGAAATGCGATTCTTATAATTTTATGTTCTCTGGATTTGTCATGGATGTTTTATTTTTGTCTTTTTTTTTTTCTTTTTTTTTCCAAGTATTAAGGAAGAATTTACTTTAAATGTCACTAGCCAAATTCTTGATTTTGGTTTAATTCTGTTCCTATGGGGTTTCGAGGCATTGCGACATACCTTCGTGTACACTTCTTTTGTTCCCCCAGAATATGAATAGATCACTTGCTGTTCTTCAACCGTATGATTTATCTCACTAGAGTAATTTTTTTTCTTGATGTACTGTACCCATGTTGATTTACTTGAATTGAGGTTTTTACAGAAACTGTGGTTTTAGTTTTATAGTATTCCTTAAAACAAGATTGACTCGTCTGAACGTCCCGCCGTACAGATGATCTTCATTTCATTCTTTATTGCCGCCGAGGTCCTAACCGTTAAGCTGTGAAGGGGCTCACACGACGTACTGACATCCGAGCCCGCTGAACCTTTCTAACGAGATGTTCCTCCTCCCTCTCCTCCTTTCATCAATCGGGCTTATGACCGGCTATTGCGGAGTTTTTATAAACAAAACTCAAAACTGCACTGAAGACAATGTGGCTTTTTTTTTTAATTTTTTATTTTTTATTTATTTATTTATTTATTTATTTTTACAAAGCTTAGGAACAAAGTTTTTCCCTCGAGTCTTGTTCTCAAATAGCCTACTGTTAATCGAACGATTGTTTACTTGCACGGTTTTCTACACAGGAACAGATTTTTTTTAAAGATAGAAAGGTTAAGATTAAATTCAGAAGAAATCGATAGTTCTTCTGTTTTCCTGTATAATGATCTTAAAAAATCCAGTTAACAGAAAACGAAACATACAAGCTTGTTGCATTCTTCGATGAACATAAAACTTGCTCAGGTCACATCCGTCGTCTGTAATATCTGCTATAAAATTGGCCCTACGAGGATAGATTATAATAATGCTTTTCCTCCTATAGACATTCTGTATATCATCTGTACTGCGACGATGGTAAGTTATTATACTGCCCTAGTAACAAAACTCATCTAAAACTTTTATTGCCTCGTTACCTAATATAATTCCTTCATCATCGCCTGGTTTGTTGAGACTAAATTCCATTCTTTTTCTTTTGATGTTGTTAATCTTATAACCTCCTTTCAAAGCACAGTCTATTCCTTTCAATTGCTTTTCCTGGTCTTCCGCTGTCTCTGACAAAATTACAATGGCATCGGCAAATAGCAAAGTTTTTATTTCTTCTCCATGAAGTTTAATTCCTTCTCAAAATTTCTCCTTCTTTTCCTTCACAGTTTGCTCAATGTACAAATTGAATAACAGTTGGCTACACTTTGTCTTACTCTTTCGCAACCATTGCTTACATTTTGTGCCTTCGACTTTTATAACTGCTGTTTATCTTTGTACAAGCTGCATATGACTTTTAGTTCCCTGTATTTTACCTCTGCTACCTTCAGAATTTGAAGTGTATTCAAGTCAACATGGTCAAAAGCCTTCTCCAAATCCACAGTAGCTAAAAACATAGGTTTGCCTTTTCTTATCCTAAGATAAGTCGTAATGTGAGTACTGCTTAATGTATTCCTACAGTTCCCCTAAATCCAGACTGATCCTCCCCTAGGTCGGATTCTACCAATATTTCCATTCGTCTATAAATAATTCGTGTTAGTATTTTGCAACCATGACTTATTAAAGTGATAGTTCTCGAATTTTCACATATATTTGATATACTGCATTTAATGCGTATAGCAGTTATTGTGCCTTGTAATTAGATATCGAGATATTCATTACACCAAGTAAACGATTTGAAATGAAACGAACAGCTTGCGATTTTTAGCGTTTTTTCAGGATGTGGTTTCAAGATTTGCTTTTTATTCAAATACATTTGAGAATACGATTTTATTATTATAACCACTATTATTAATTTGCATGAATATAGGTTATAATATAGTCTTCATTGGTATGATTCTGGTTTTGATTTGATTCCGGCGCTTTTGGGAGGTAAAGCTTTATTTCCAAAATCTGCATTGCGATTTTTGAGATATGTGGCAGCTTACGTTAATCATATAGCAATAAATATGGAGATATTGATGTAGAAAGCATAAAATGAAAACTATACAACGTTTAGAATCTTCAAAGTATCTTTGAATCACTCGTAGTTTCGAAACATATTGAGATCTGTGCAACAGAATTTGGCGATTGAAGAGATAGTATGAATTATATATGTATAGAATGAAAGCAGTTTTTACCGATAGGCAACCGCCGAATAACAGTTTTTTTATATTTTTTACGTCGATAAATATTTTGATTGTTCTTTAGAAAATCTAGGTACGGAATAAATTTTTTTCTTTTCCTTTACTGTTTCGTGTAGTACATGCATAACTTAATGCCTTTAGAAAAGATTTTGACGCTATTACGTGTGATGTTTGCAATCTATTTCTCAATCTGAACTATGGTTTATGATGAAGTTGCTATCTTTCATATAGGATGTGTTGTTGCAAGTAACATTACAAACACATTTTTTCCATATGTTGGGTTAAATAAACTGCTTTTGGTCTAATTTATTATTCATTTCAAACTAATTTTCGGCTTATTTGGCCACCACCAGGAAACAGTGAGGCGGCGAAATAAGCCGAAAACTAGTTTGAAATGAATAAAAAATACAGTAGAAGAACAATATTTTGTCTTAACCAGAAATACGGAATTGTTCCACCAGGAAGTGACGGAAGAATCCATACAAAAGACATTTTTCCTCTTCTCTGTCATTAGAAGAAATGAAGATGAAGTAGGGTTTTACTTTCTCAATAGCTGCCTTTGTAGTGTATGAGGGTCAGTCGTTCACAACTTCCTACTCGTAGTTTATTTATTATTTCCAGTTCCATGAACTTAGGACCTTATGACAGCGAGTATCTGAAAGTAAGATATTCACGTGCACCACTGGTATCTAAATGCTTTATTTTTATTGTGTGTGTTTTCATAATTTATCTCTACACGTATTTTACTTGAGAAGTAGGATAAACGATTAGAATATGAGAGAAAATCACAAAAATGGCGACCAGAATCTCTCGGAATACGGATTAGTTCCCTTATTTAAAAAGTTTGTACGTGTTGATTATACAACGCAAAATGAAATAGGTATTTTTGTTCCTTTTAAAAATTTTCTTAATTAAATAATTGGTACAGTCAATTTTTTGCACAAAATTCGCAGTTTCATCGAGCTTAATTTGTTTAATTAATATATAACTATGATTCTTAATGTTTATTATTTTTATTCTTTGCTTATTGACAGAATGTTTGGTCCTTTCCTTATTATATCGTATTTAGGTAGGAATGAGACCTCACAGACCTGTAAAGCGCACTAGCCTAGAGATTCCAGAGAAAAAGCGCCCTGAAGCTTTTCACGAAATTCGAATACTGATGAAGTAGTACGCTGTGGCAGCTTAGCGAAATGGCTACGCCCCTAACGTACTCCTGGTTCAGTCTTACCAGGGAGTAACGTCTTATTTGTTTTTCAATGTTTTAAATTTCTTTTATAGGGAAGTAAAGAAATAGTAAAGCTATAAAATTATGCTTGTCGGTTTAAAAATTAATATATTGCCGCTAAGACCGTAGAAAAATGCAGTCAAAACTGTAACATCAACTGCCAACGCCAATTGTAATGAAGTGATTTAGTATGCGTCTGTAGGTAAAAAAGATGAATATAACCTAGGTATATTTTTCAACGAATCTTCTTAAACAAAATGTTCGTGTTACCAATAGTCCTTAATAATTTTTGGAGAATGTCAATATAGGTATAAATATTATATTTGTTTCCAGCGTTTGTATGATAATTATCATTGTGTATCATAACTAAACTACGAAACTGACAAGTAAAGATGGGACAGTACCATTTTTGTAAAAATTGTTATATAAGTAAAAAGGTACAGTGGTAGTTAAAGCTTTAATTTATCTAATTATGCAATTAAAATTATCCAACTTAAAAAAAGTTAATAACATTCACATTTTAACTTGCGGTAAGAGTTATTTCACAAATATAATAAAATTCTATATTATTTAATTGGTTATTAACTTTTTAAAAGTTTTTCTAATTATAAAATAATAATTAAAAGTTACTAGAATGTAGCAAGTACAAAAAAATAGTCATTTCGCTGGACTGCCATAGAGTACAGATTGACCAGTATTTCAGTTTCGGGCAAAAAATTAGCGCCTCTCTTTTTGGAATCGTCTGGCCAGTGAACCTTGCAACTGTAATGGTTGGACGTCCTTGAGATATACTATAACCTGTGAAGTCTCACCTCGAACTGACTTTCCGAGACTGTAACGTCGCCTTGTCACTCACACGTGCACCAGAGTCCTTTCGTATGCTAATCAAAATTAATAAATGAAGTCTTTGGGCAGATTGAAGACAATATTTTTATCCTTGCTGTTAGTCTGATGTACTTCACCAAATTCGGTTACTTGTTAACTACGGGCTATGAAGCTATAGAAGTTATCTAAAAAATTTTCTTGTTAAATTGTGACGACAAAATACTGTTAAAGCAAATTACCTACTCGAAGAAATATCGAGATTTAGAAATGCAAAACAATTATTCAGATTCTCTCATTTTACTACCATTAATTTGCTCGTTTAAGACATATGAAATGTCGGTACCCTTTTAGGTTGTTATTCCTTTTTTTCCAGAATTCACCACTGATAATTACTTAAAATTTGATATGTTTCAATCAGACCATCTTTTTCTGAGCTGAGGGAATGAGATATATTATTAAATCAATAATTTCTTTTTCTGATTAACTTAAATTTTAGTTTATTATTTTCAAACCAACGGTTTATACACTTTTATTACGGTTTCTTCCATTTAAAATATGTTCTTATAAGCCTAGTCTTATTTTTGTGCTTTGAATTGAATAGAAGAAATACCTAGTTTGATATATGTACATATTTATAGCCTTTGTACGACGATTGCATGCACTGTGTGATATCCTGCTTGAACGACTACTACTGAATTACCTATAGCCATCTTCCTCCTTGTCCATGTATATAGTCAGTAACATCTCTATGAAAAGAAACTGTGGAGATAATGACGTGTGAGTTTATAAAATGAAATTTAAAAACATGATATTATCACCGGACCACATTAGCATCTCCATCAGCTAAGTGACAAAAGTTATGTCTTACCATAAAGCGTGAAATGTTTTCCACATAGTGTTTCTATTTGACGTACAACTGGCCTAGAAGGTTTATGCTCTAGTACTTTGTTATCTTTCAGTGGTATTATTAATTTGTAATCCTTAGTATCAGAATCGTTTTATGATTTTTTTTTTCAGACGAACAGTCATGGTTAGTAATTGAAAAGATTTTTTGGTAGGGCTACATACGTTTGGTCGATTGATGAACTGTTTTCTTCACAAAAATGAATATCAAATTTAACATTTATGTTCTGCTATCGGCCTCGGCGTAAGAAGTACCTGACAGGAAAAAGGTACTCTTGTTCTATGACCGTTACACGTTTCATGATGCAGCTCATATCGTAAGTTTTTGAATCTTTGTTTTGTTAGAACAACGGTTTGAAGGTACAGATTTGTACTTATGTGAGGTTGTATGAACAGCTGTTGTTTACATAATGTACATTTAATTCTTGACTGCAGAGCCATATTTGATGTAGAGATTCAAAACTAGCATTAGCCTTTGTTGAGGTCACCGTGAGTTTGCTACTTCAGGTACTGGTTTTCTTAATCGTGTAAGCACATGTTCTCTTTCATCTGTAAGACGCAAAACACATTTACTATATTTTATTTCTTACTTATTCAAAAGTTAAGTAATTTTATAGAGCCTACCAAGTGTGTGTATTTCTGTATACAGAATTCTTTTCAGTTAAATGACGCGAGTGTCTCTAGACTTTCTTTTTACTACATGCTGTTTCCTTTTATGCACCATAGTACAACAATTTTTGTAATATTATAAATGTTTACTTTGCGCCTCTCGCTTTAAGCGTAGTTCCAAGCAACAAAATAAATCATTATTGAATTTGGGCGTCCCGATCACGAATGTTAGGTTATAACGGTCCTCGGGTTCGATCAAGTAAACATTGGGAGACAATTTTGTATGTGACCAGGAGAAAAGGGACGCCTTAGTAATTATTATGTAATGGACGAATGAGGGCAATTTTTCAGTCATCAGGTATTTTCTCGATTTCCACATATTTCCCATTAGTTAAGCGATCTCTTTTATGATGTCAGGGGCAGCTGATTTTAGAAGTCTAATCTGTATGA
The DNA here is from genome assembly GCA_026315105.1 of Locusta migratoria. Classification (NCBI taxonomy): domain Eukaryota; kingdom Metazoa; phylum Arthropoda; class Insecta; order Orthoptera; family Acrididae; genus Locusta; species Locusta migratoria. The sequence continues at coordinate 571,623,468 of CM048745.1, forward strand.
TTTATTGTTTTTAAGTCTATTAGTTTCTTTAGTTATCTCGTTTTCGTCAGGTTCTTTGGAGTTAGGATTAGTGTTATTAATTTGCTGTCGTTGGAATTTATTCGCTGGTTCTGGACAGTTAAATAGTTTTTCAAAATAATTAGAAAGGACCTTTCAGGTTTGCTGGGTGTTAAGAGTTGCACTTTCAGTTTTGAAGCAAAGATTTTGAAGTTGGCGTGCGGTTAGTTTTGAACGTTTTGTAAAAGTTACTTGTATTTTTGTTTCGGAATTCTTTTTCAATTTCTAAAAGTTGGGCATATTCCTTGTTTATTTTATTCGGATTAATTTAGATGATTATTTTCTTACAGTCAAAAAGGTGTTGCACGTATTTCCAGTTTTGTTACTATTCCGCTTTTTGAATGCCTAATGCCTGGACTTTGCTGATTTTCACAACAAACGTTCCACTAGAAGGTTTTTATTTTTTTTTTCTTAGAAGCGGAATTAAATTTTGTGCTGTTTTTATAAAATTTTCTTTCAGGCTTTCTACATCTACATCTACATCGATGCTCTGCAAATCACATTTAAGTGCCTGGCAGAGGGTTCATTAACCACCTTCATAACTTTTCTCTACCGTTCCATTCTCTAATAGCGCGCGGGAAGAAAGAACACCTAAACCGTTTTCGATCTGATTTCTCTTATTTTATTGGGATGGACATGTCTCCCTAAGTAGGTGGGTGCTAGCAAAATATTTTCACATTCAGAACTAAAAGTCGGTGATTGAAACTTCGCAAACAGATCACGCCGCAATGAATAACGTCTTTCTTTTAATGGTTTCCACCCCAATTCGTGCAACATTTCCGTGACGCTTTCCCCCCCGTAACGTGATAAAACAAAACGAGCTGCCCTTCTCTGAACCTTCTCAATATCTTCCGTCAGTCCCACCTGGTGAGGGTCCCACAAGGGGCAACAGTACTCCAAGAGAGGACGCACAAGTGTGATGTAGGCAGTCTCTTTGGTGGAGCTGGTGCACCGTCTAAGCGTTCTGCCAATGAAACGTAACCTTTGGTTCGCCTTCCCCACAATATTTTCTATGTGTTCTCTCCAGTCAAAGTTGTTCGTAATTGTAACTCCTAGGTATTTGGTAGAATTTACGACCTTAAGGTTTGACTGATTTATCGCGTAATTGAAGTTCAGCGGATTTCTTTTAGTGGTCATGTGTATTACTTCACACTTTTCTTTATTTAGTGTCAATTGCCAATTTTCGCACCAAGTAGAAATTTTGTCTAAATCGCTTTGCAGTTGCTTTTGATCCTCTGTTGACTTCACTAACCGATAAACGACAGCATCATCCGCGAACAGTCTAAGGGAGCTATTCAGATTATCTCCTAAATCGTTTATAAACACGAGGAAGAGTAGGGGACCAATAACGCTTCCCTGTGGAACGCCAGATATCACTTCTGTTTTACTCGATGACTTACCGTCAATTACAACGAACTGTGTCCTTTCTGATAGGAAATCGTGAATCCGTTTGCGAATTGTTGGATTATTTTTTGTTAAGTTCACTTGTTAGTGATGGGGTTATTTTAAAAGATCAAATTTTAGGTAACATCTTTTGTTTTGTAGAGTTTTTGAGGTTGAAGTTTTACTTTTATTCGCATTAAATAATCGTCAGAATCAATGTTTACCCCTTTCACAACTTGGGCATTAAAATATCTTTGCAGTTAAGTTATGAAATTGCTACATGACCCATTTCAAATTCCTCAATAAATATATTGGGTGTTGGCCAATTTTTTATTTTATGTTTTTTTTTTTTTTTTTTTTTTTTTTTTTTTATAGAAGGCTTTTGTCTTAAACTGTGTTAACAGGATTTTAAAATTAAAATTTTTACATATTTGAACAAGTTTTTGGTCATTTTGGATTTTCATTTATGTACAGGAAAGCCAATCAACGGTATCCTTTTTTTTTATCTAATTGAGCACTGTCGCGCCAGGGTAGCCGTGTGAACTAAGGCGCTCAGTTGCGGTGCGTACGGCCGTTCGTCGTTGGGGATCCGAGTCCTCTCTCAGGCATGGGTTTTTGTCTTGTCCTTAGCATAAGTTACTTTAAGTTAGTGGAAGTAGTTTGTAAGCCTAAGGACTGATGACCAACGTAGTTAAGTCCCGTAGATTTACAAATATTTGAATTGAGCATTAAAACCACCCATTAAGCGTTTCCCAAACTTCACTCACTTCTTCAAGTTTTTTGCAGTTATCCTAATTAGCTGGAATATGTGCAATAATTAAAGTGAATGCTGCATTTGCGGTCTTAGAAATTCAGTTCGAGATGGGAATTCGCAGGATAGTAATATGCCTCAAGGGGTGCACTATGATAAGCCCTAAAGCGCAGTATCCAGAATTATTCTGGTTTCACAATGTCAGTACATTTTTCCAGCACCTATATTAGATTACATTAAGTTACGAAGTATTGTTCTCCACTCTTCTCTGTCCTCCCATAAGTCCTCAGGAATGTTGTTCTTCCTCATTGCTGACTGAATTTCCTGCATCCAAGTGGTAGGTGGTCGTCCCTTTTTTCTTCTTCCGTTCAGTGTCCAATCGAATATGCATTTTGGAAGCCTTTCTTATCCCATACTTCTGACGAGTCCACACCATTTTAGATGTTTGTGCTCAGTTAATTCAAAAATTGAATTTTTATGATTAATTTTTTCTCTGATTACTTCATTTCTTATTCTTTCTCTTCTTGGTATCCTTGCTGAACGTATCCAGAAATCCATTTCTGTGGCTAATAATTTTGATTTCAGTTGCTATTTTGTTGTCCACGCTTTTAGACCATATGTAGTAATGCTCCGAACTATTGTTTTATATATCTTTATTTTGTTATCGGTAGTTACGTGTTTGTCCCAGAGAATTCCATTTAACAAAGAAATTGTCTTGCATTTATTCTTGATCTAACTTCTTTTTCCTGTTTCCCAACATTTGTAATTTTCACTCCTAAATATTTATATTCCTCCGTAGTTTTTATTGTTCCCATCCCTTCTTCTAATATTAAGTCTTCATTTATTCCACCAATTACCATGTATTCATGTTGACATTTAAACCTGATGTTTTATATTCCTGAATCAGTTTCCTGGTCATATACTCTATGTCCTCATAGTCTTGGGCTATAATCAGTTAGTTATCTGCAAATTGTAATGATTATATTGTATTGTAATTTATTGGTATTCCCATAGTATGACATTTTTCTTCCCATTCTGTAAGGTTAGCTCTGTATATATTTTATACAATGTAGGTGACATGCTACATCCTTGACGTAATCCTTTTGTGACTTGTAATCCAGGTGACTGATATTTACCATTTTTTATTTTTGAAATAGAATTTTTATATAAATTTTGAATTGCTTTTATTATTGTTGGATTAATTCCTATTGACAGTAAAGCTTACCATAAATTGGATAAAGCCAAACTATCATAGGCTTTTTTTATATCTACGAATACCAAAGGTATAGTTTGTGCTCGATCTATTTTTTTTTCAATTATTTGTTGTAGTCAAGGAATATGATCAATTGTTGATCTTCCAGTTCTAAAACCTGCTTGTTCTTCAGCCTCCTTTTCTTTGTATTCTTGTTCTAAGAAGTACTTAATAATTATTCCATATAATCTACTGAAGGTATTGGTCACTGTTATTCCCCTATAATTTTTACAATAATCTTTCCTTCCTTTCTATTTGTATCACTGAAATATATCCTACTTTCAAATCATTTGTTACATCTTCCCCATTTAAACATTTTGAACATTTAACTGGCTCTATTTCTAAATGAATGTAATTATCTGGTATTTCATTATATTCAGGGTTTCCCATGTATTCTTTTCCATTGTTTGTTAATAGATTTATAAAATATTTTTCCCAAGAAAATTCCAAGAAAAAGGGATGTAAAGTTTTAAGCGGAGCACATATATAACTGATACACTTGTCAGTGAAGATTGTATTGCAGTAGGGTGGAATAGCTCAGATGGTAGAGTGCTTGCTTGTTATTTGGTCGATACAGCTTCAGACATACCATCAAGAAACTTTTTTTTTTAAATTATTTGACAGTACAGAACACTCTTGGCTCTGCGAAAGCCAGTAATGAATTTGCACTGTGGCAGGTGAGACTCACTGAACAGTAAGTTCTGTGTGGGCCTTGACCTTCCCGACCGTCTGCCCGTTTGTATTCAATCACTGGAGCAACAGTTATACTCAGTTTTTCAATGGAGGAACCACTTTCTCCAATTTCCAAAGAATATTCATTAACTTGCCACAGCTTACAATATCGCCTACTTTCGTAATAAAAATGTAATGACAACAGTATTTAACTTTTCATCTACCTAAATTAATTGTGAAATACATTTGGAATTATTCATCTTTTTAAAAATAAAATATTGTAATTTAAATTTTAACTAGCTGCAACTGTCATTTTATAAAATAAAGTTCTACGTAATGTAATTGATAATAATTTATAACATTAATTTTATTTAAAAATTGTTATAATTTTTATAATTAATGATGAAAATAAAACGTTTGCTGCAGATAGAATCGAACCCTGACCCTCCACATGGCCGTCAGGCACGCTACTGCCGGCTCTAGTTCGCTATACTACGGTGTGGAACTCATTGACTAGTATATTACGAGTAAATGAGTTACGCTTATTATTTAGTGCCCCTTTTCTCGGAATGTTGTGAATAGTGCACTTTAAAACTTCTATGTGCGAACACCCTTCACGTATACTAGTAACGTGCGAAGTATCATCCCAAACTGAACTTCCGACACCGGAAGTCTCCTTGTTACAGAAGTTGTCATTACTCTAATAATAATTGGTTTAAAATATTTTTGGAGTCTACAAAATCAACTCTCAGACATGGTACATAATTGTTGTTCAGTCAGTTTTACCTTTAAAAAGGCACTACTAGCAGAAATTCATGGTTTTATTGTCCGTCATTCCTATCTATTGAAAGGCCAAAAGTTTTGAATCTTGTTGTTTTACTATATCTCCAAAATTATGAAGTTTACCTGGTTGCAAAAGTGTCCGCATGTTAAGTGTTGCGAAAAATTATTTGTGTTGATTTTAAGTTGACCCGAGGACTCCTCTTTGAATCATAATGAATTTTAACCTACCGCCCCAAAATCCGAAAGAGCAGTTGCACCAGTAACACTGGCGGCGGCGGCGGATTGACCACCTGATATAATACTGTGATTGTGAAAATGCTCCATTATGATTGTACCTGGAGTCACGTGAGGTTGAGTAGACTCATTTTTTATTTACATAAACGATTTAGGGGAAAATCTAAGTAGGTCTCTTAGGTTGTTTGCAGATGACGCCGTCATTTACCATATAGTAAAATCATCTGAAGATCAAAACCAACTGCACAACGATTTGAATAAGATATCTGTATGGTGTAAGAATTTGAGCTGACTCTAAATAATGAGAAGTGTGAAGTCGCCCACATGAGCACGAAAAGAAATCCATTAAACTTTGTTTACATGATAATTCAATCAAATGTGAAGGCCGTAAACTCCACAAAATATCTAGGAATTACTTCTGACTTAAACTGGAAAGAACACGTAGATAATGTCGTGGGAAAGGCGAACCAGAGACTGCGTTTTATTGGCAGAACCCTTAAAAGATGCAACAGAACTACTAAAGAAACTGCATACACTATGATTGTCCGTCCTTTTATGGAATATTACTGCCCAGTGTGGGATCATTATCACCTGGGTTTGGTGCAGGACATCGAAATAGTACAAAGAAGGGCAGCTCGTTTCGTATTGTCACGATACAGGGGAGACAGCGTTACGAAAATGATACAGGATCAGGGATGGGAATCATTACAACAACGGCGCTTATCGCTGCGGCGTGGGCTACTTACGAAACTACAATCGCCAACTTTCTCCTCCGAATGCGAAAATATATTGTTGACTCCCACTTACATAGGTAGAAATGATCATCAAAATAAAATACGAGAAATCAGAGCCCGAACGGAGAGATTCAGGTGTTCATTCTTCCCTCGCGCTATTCGAGAATGGAATGGGAGATAAAATACTATAACGGTGGTTCGATGAACCCTCTGCCAGGCACTTAAATGTGATTTGCAGAGTATCCCATGTAGATGTAGATGTAGTGAACTCAAGAGTGTTAAGACTTGAAGGGTTAGTTTCAGAATATAAATATCAGCCGCATCACTGCTGAACAGACGCTGGCACTTTGCGGCTTATTACAAAACAGACACAATGTGGATTTGATCTGTTATTGCCTTGGTCTGGGACTTCATATTCGGTGTTTGCGGTTGTCCACCGTATCTGATAGGACATTCATTATCCGCCACCTGTGACCCATGCAATACCCTAGCCAAGGTAAGCTTCTTACTTTTACTTAAAAAGCCGTGAAAACTTATTTCAATATAGTTAATTTATCAAATATGTAACACATCAACGATTCGGAAAAAAAAATTGGTCAAATGTTTACGGACGTAATTGAATCTTGAATTTAGTATGGGATTCCTGAGTTAGGTTTTGGAAAACATTACTTATCCTTAAAGCTGATGGATTTGTTTTACTTCACCTGCAATACACGATGAGATGATTTCCAGTAATCGTTTCATTGAGGCAGGATATTTGCTAATGTCGTAGTTTGCACTCAATATCTTTCATTATCTTGCCTCTAAATATCCAACGGACAAGACTACATATATGTCATAAAAGAGGAGTACGAACCTGCAGTACATCGCTGTAGTGTTTCATATCTTCTACCCTCAGAATGCGTTTTATGTATTATGTGACAGTGTGATTTATTCTCTTGCATGCTGGAGCTTTAAACTTGTTTAGGGTGAACAATTAGTATTGAGAACAATTCATACGAAACATCGTTTATAATCAGCTAAATGACCAATTCGTACCGGATGTGTAATGTTTAGTGTTACTTTCCAACAATAGCAAAAAGGATTGTCTCCTTCTCAACGCCGATAGCTCATGTGTCCTCTATTTCATAGGTTCAGTTTACAAGTTTATACACGAAAGAATTTACAACGTAGTTGCCAGGGGTTAATGAAATAAATGAATGGGGAAATTTTAAATTGTCTGCGCATCCGGAATTCGAACTTGGGTCTCCAACTCCTGCAGCCGTTCGAGCCTGGTGTGCTTCCGCACTATTGAAAGATTTCTGTTCTTTCTGACATGCCCGAAAGACACTATTTTGTGTCCCAGCCTCGTCAACGCTTTTGTATCTCGTTTCCGTCGTAGGTGTCGGTGGCCGAGTAGAAAGACCGACACAGGACTAAAGGATGCACGCTTGTGCAGGTAGGAGGTGAGCAGCCAGTGGGACAGCAGAAACTAGAGACACTAGAGTAAATTAGAACGAGATATATATTTCACAGAGACTTAATAATACTTTACTTTTACATAGCTCAGTACTGCAGAATGCTGATACATAGTTGAGCTAGAGGCCTGCCTAGTACCTGTCCGATAGCCAAGTCTTCACTGGTGCCTATCTGATTTCGAAGTGTTAGCTGGTTCCTATCTCAGTCCCAAGTGAACGATGTCGTTCAGTGGTGGCCACGAGCGGGATCGCAGCAGAGGGCGCTCGTGGCTGACGTCGTAAGAACGCCGCGCCGTGCGTGCATGGCGGCGCGCGGCGAAAGTAGGTGGCGCGCACTTTAGATTTGTGCGACACCACACCCTACATAACGAATAGTGTATTATACTAGCCGCAGGGTTGACATAAAATATCAAACTTAACCGCATCATTGTTTTGCTGAAGGGCGTAGGAATGCTGACATTTTATTTGTAAGAGACCACGCAGGAAGAAGTACCGTAGTGATAAGATACTGTACTGGGAGTAAGGCGTTTCAAATTTCCGGCTAAGTAAAGTTAATCCCTAATTCTGTAAATCACTTAAGGCGAATGCTGCGATGGGTTCTTTCGAAGGATGTGGATCAGATCCGAGTTTGTGCTCCGCATTTGGTAAACTAGTCGTCCACGGGATGTTATAGTATTCCTTCAAATAGTACTAGATGCTGTTGCGGGAACTGTATTTAAATATCAGTGTACGGTGAAAAGATTCTAGAATACATAAACAATTGGTGACAAGTAACAATTCTGTGAAGTTACCGCTGATGGTCTTTATAGTTCTCTGAACTTTTGAAATTTCCTGAAACCATTAAAACGCGGAAAAAATAATGTCAGAGAGCAATAGTTGCTCGAATGCTACACAATTTTACACTGTTTTGTTCAAAGTATAGTGAGTTTTTTGCACAACGAGGTTTACATATAATTATTCTACACTGGAGTTGTGGAAATAATTGCTAGACAGTAACTGTTTAATTTGGGAAAAAGTAGTATTGTTTGTAGTTAAAGGTGTCAACAGTATTTAAAATGATAATGGAGACACATGACATAGGATAATAAAATAACGGTTATCGAGAAGATAGGTTTATCTTCGTGTCCCTCGTCTCGTTGCTTCTAGGTAGATTATTTTCGTGAAATTCAGTTTCCCTATGTTATTTATATGGTATCTGTGGAAAGACACTGGATACTTCTCCTACACAATGGTGTTGGTTCTGCGGTATTTGGATTCCTATATTCTACAGTGGTCGTTTTCTTCGTCTCTGGAACTTAATTAAACAGACATTTCTTTAAATACTGTGACTACTGGAATTGCCCTTGATGTGGCAAATGTTACCCACTTGTCTGCTTATGGGCTCCGGAATTAAGCAAATTGCAAACTTCTGCTAGAATACAGTTCTTGGTTGATATGTTCTTTACGTTATAGCTGCTCTCGAATCTATTGTTTGGTCCATAGTCTTGATGCATAGTTCTTGATACATGATACTAGATTGGAGTTTGCTGTTATCTTGATTTTATGTCGAAGACATCGCTTACTATGCTTAATGCCTTCAATCACTTTAGTTAGTCTTATTTTTAAAAGTAGAAAACGCAGGATTAGGCCATGGCGAAGTTGTCAGAAGGTTTTAGACACGAGTTCTGCTAGAATACCCGTTTTAATATCGGCATATCTGCTTTATATCTATAAAGAGAAAGAGAGTTGTAAGGTGTAATTACTTGTATATAATGTGGATTGAAACAAACTGAAAATGGGCATTCAAAGTATTTCAGCCGCGCGAGAATGACAGCGTGGTCTAAGGCGCTATGCTACGGATTGCGCTGCCGCTCCCCGTCAGAGGTTAGAATCCTCCCTCGGGCATAGGTGTGTGTTGTCCTTTCGCATGTTAGTTTAATTGGTTTGTAAGTCTTAAGGACAGATGACCTCAGCAGCTTGATTCCTTACGTTTACAAACTTTTGAAACTATTTCACCTCCTCTAACATAAAATATGAGCCTTCTTGGCTTTTCTTCAAATTTAGAAATTACCGCGCAGCTCTCGCAAGACAGTAGATTTGGCCTCATCTATTCCACTGGAAATATTAACTTTGCATCGCTGAAATTTTCACTTTCTCTGCCTTTGGGTGCTTAAATCTATACCCTAACTGTTGTAATTCACACGACTCTTCGCTAATTGGTCGTATGAATAAAAGAGAGAATATTCTTTATTCTCAGAATTTCGGAGAACATTCACGGTTCGTATGAATAAACTTGGTCGTAGATTATTCTTGTAGGAATGTTCTTAGCTTGAGTAAAAGGATACGGAAAGTTACTCAAAGCAAAGGACATTCTGCAATTTTGTGTGAGTAAAATTATAGAAATATCACACGAACGAAAAGCATTGAAGTGTGCTTTGTAGTATATTTCAAGTTGAGAAAGTTACGTTTTACTATCGTTTTTTAGTAAAAATGCCTTCAATATACTCTACATTCTACTTGCTTTCTTATATGCATAAACAGTGGAATTTTCTTTTTATTCTTAATGGAGGCGCTCTTGCTTTTAATTTTTGCTGTTTCTTCCTATTTTTCCTCCTATTTTTCCTGCAGGCATTGCCCTTTGGTTGTCATGTGATACCTATTAATTTCACTTCTACGTGATTTATAGTCATGAATTCATGACACTTCTGAACATTTTTGTATTTGTTTCTTCCCAGTTACCTTCTTAACACATGTGTTTGTCTGTCCGAAATGTGTGATTGTTATTTTTAGAAATGTTCATTACTCATCAACTGTACAGCCTGCTATGGATTTCATTGCTGAAATATCTCTTCATTCAACGACAAAAGCGTCTCATCATTCTTCAGTAGTTAATTAACCAACTTTCTTTCCCACTCTCTTTTAACGTTCAGTACACGCTTAATCATTACTGAAATGTGATGTGCGTCTACATTTGCTCATTGGTACACCTACAGTCCAATGTCGGTTTCTGACTCTCTGTCAGTGAGTGACATACATCCGTGTCTCCGGAGCTTTTCAAGTACACTACGTTCTCTTGTGTTTCTTGAAGAGAGTATTCGCTATTGCTAACTGAAATTTGTAGTATAACTCAATTAATCTCAGTCAATTTGTCTCCACTCTCATTCTACTAACAAGCCCATATTCAGCCTTGAAATCAAAGTAGGGTAATAATCCTAATCTTTTGGCAATAGGGAGATCATCACGAAACTTTTTTAATTACATATCACATATTAAGCGGTTCAAACGCACGTTGATTTAATGAAGTGTCTTCTGCATCCTAATGCCGTTGATCACCTCACGTTCCTCAGCTTCTGCGACCAGAGAAAGAGAGGCCTCAACCTCCTCGCACCTACGCCCTAATTGGACAAGGCCGTTGGTAGAACGAAGTTGGCTCCTTATTGCTGATATTTTTTGTTCAAAATTTAAGCAGTGGCTGGGCCTGAACCATGGGCCCAAAACGTTTTAGAGTTACTAATCAGAAACAATACCTCTTGTTCGCGTATTCGACATGGCATGCTTCTCTTCTAATGTTTAAATTCTATTATTGTCTGAATTGTCTGTGGTACATCTTTTACCTCCTCACATTCCTGGTAAACGGCAAATCTTTGACATACTTATAGCGCATATTAACGATTTACTCTGTATCACAAACGTTTTTCTATATTTGCTAGCTCGCATTCAATATTTACCTTCCTTCAACAATCCATCTTTTATTTTGCTGACCAAATAGTTGACTACATCTACCGCTTTTAATGTATCATTTATTTATCTATTCCACTTAGCATCCTCTTATAAAATTGTTTGAATTTAGTTCATGTAATATTTTATTCATGTAATATTTTTTGTTTTTATAACATTATCCTTTCCGTTCATCTGTTACTCCAAGTTATTTCCAGTCTTCCTGACTGAATTAAAATATAACTGTATAATCTCAAAGTTTTATTTGCTTCTTCCTAAACTTTCATACTACTTCCATTTTTTATTGATTTCCTACACTGTTTGATGAATGAGCAGGCTGAATTAACATCGGGATAGGCTACAATAAATAAAGTAAAATAAATCGAAAATCGGAGATAAGTATTTGTGAGTTCATTTTTACCACGTACTATTCAAGAGTAACCTGGCAGGGAAGATATCTGATAGTGGTTTGTTGAACGCTCTGCTAATCAGTTCAGTGAGTACTACATAATTGTCATATAATGGGTGATCAAAAAGCCAGTATAAATTTGAAAACTTAATAAATCACGGAATAATGTAGATAGAGAGGTAAAAATTGACACACATGCTTGGAATGACATGGGGTTTAATTAAAAAAAAAAAGAACATGTCATTCCAAGCATGTGTGTCAATTTTTACCTCTCAGTCTACATTATTCCGTGATTTATTAAGTTTTCAAATTTATAATGATTTTTTGATCACCGGGTATATGCAGATCTAGAACCCATCTCACTCCGATTTCAAATCTCCTTCCAGTTCATGACGTTCGACTCTGATAACTGCAGTCAGGTTTCTAAACAGGCTGCGGACAAACATTCTTTAACCGTCTTTTCAGAGTGTGTATTGTTCTTGGAATTGTCAATAGTTTTGCCTAAATGTACAAATACTATAAAATGTATGTTTTACTTTCTGCACCACATACAATATTCTTATTACACGGATTCATAATTGCTTCGGAATGCACTATGGTCTCTCAATGGTCAACTTTACCAATTTTTTTCCATTTTTTTTGTAAATAATTTTTGGTTTTATTTTGCAAAGATGCCTCATTTAACTGATGTTTCAGTAATATTAACAAGTCGCCAACTGCCTTCTTTGAAATTTGAATTATTATGTATCTTTTACATTCCTCCTCTTCCAAGATGCCCTTGAGTTGTTTATTTTTAAATATGCTATTTATTAGACGACTATTAGGTATATTAGTTCTATATAAATACGTAATGTACAATTTGGTTACCAGATATATTAGACTAATCCTTGGACAGCATCTACCAATTGGATTTCGAGATCTGAGTCTCACAAAAATGATTGATTGATAAAATTGTTGAGTAATGAATGATTTGAACTTCAGTATCGGACTGTGATGTAAGTACTCCGAAAGTAGACCACGGTTGTCATCACCGACGCATATTCCATTTAGACACGCGGTCTCAACCTCTTCTAGTTCGTATAAGGCGTGGGCTTTCTACATTCTGGTACGCTGTCATTTTCTGTGATCAGATGGATCGCTATGCAGCGTAAGAGTATCAAGTCGAGAGCGGCTATTTAAAAACTGTGTTCGGATATTATTAAGCGTGAAGCGTCTACTATACAAATGATCTTCATGGTTTCCAGGAAACAGTTGTATTAAAGTGACTGCATTGGGTGTAAAATAACCGATTGTCATTCGTCGTGCTTGTTGTTGACTTCTCGTAAGAGGACCCATTAAAGTCTCTATTCTTTAAGGAATCTTACTTCCGTGTATAAAACAACCTCAAGACGTCTCATTACATTATAAATGAGTTAATATGTTAAGTATTTGACGTGAAGCATGTAAAAGCATGCAAAAGTAGTTTAAAAAAGATTCGAAATTACTTTTAAAATTTGTTTAAAATTGCCAGGTGCTCTCATTATGGATCAGTGAAGGAAAATACCAGCGTAATTTGCGATCTATTTTTAGCAAAAGCTCAGTTTTTGATGTTTATTCCGTGACATATGTAGGCACTGTTTGCAAAAAGTATTGTGAGTAGTGTTAGAAGTAAAGAAGTAATAAATAAAAATGTCATTCCAGATGTTTTTGATTTACTTGCGTATCATTTTAACTGGAAGCTATTTTTGGCGCTTATAAATTTCTATGACGTTATAGCTCCTGAACTATATCTCGTAAAATAATATAAAGTGGCAGGTACATTGAAAATCAAATTTTTGTTACGAGTACAACCTTTTACACAGGAAACGTGCAACTTATAGTGGATTTCGGGTTTAGCGATAGCACTTAGTAGTATTTGTATTGTAAAGCTAACTTGGGTCCAGATAGCTGTGATTCACACGACCTGCTGCGGGGCGCGCGGTTGATCCCCGTCGGGGGTTCGAGTCCCTCGGGCAATGATGTGTGTGTTGTCCTTAAGTTAGTTTTACTTAGTTTCATCAATTTGTAAGGCTAGGGACTCATAATTACAACAGTAAAGTCCCATATATTTACAAAAAAATTTTACGCGACCGTGCAGCGAAAACTAATGAGAGCAGATCGTATGATGACTGTATACTTTCTCTTTATCACTCACAACATGTGTCCGTATCGTCCTGCGATACCTAGAACATTTATTTACGCTGTTCTACAACACCTAGTTGTAGAAAAGTCACTGTTGCCTATATTGACCTGACTTTTTTGAGGTACTGGGTGGGCCTATTAAAAGTAGTCCTTAGGAAAGAGTTACAAGGTACAAAGAAGCACAGCAGAGGAAGGTACTGACCTGACTGTAGCAGACGTTGAAAGTGCCCATCATTCATCTCTTGCCCCTTTTGGGCCCTGGTCAGCAATCTGCTGAAGGCGAATCGAACTGCTGGAATTGCTGCCATCTCAACCAGAATGCTCTGCTGCAATCTCGAAGACTGTGAGGTTTATTTCGATACACCTTAGACTTGAGGTCTCCCCATAACAAATAACCGCACACTTACAGGTCAGGTGAGTGGCCAGCTACGGCTGCGCCAGGCTGACCTCTGCTAACAGCAGGCAAGATTGTGTAAAGGTGCTCCGAGGTACGGGCAGTTGCTGCATCCTGTTGGGAGTAGCTTAGCTCGTTTAATCCTCCGTTAATTCTGGTGCAAATAGTTTCAAAATCTTAGCCACTCGTTCGGGGCACTTTCTTTGCCCTACACGCATGGTTGTAGAATAATCGTGATTATATCCTGAAGTATTTAAAACAGAAAGTATACCTAATGAATTTCGTTCTAGTTTGTTTGATTACTTTCAGGAGAATGTGACAGTGCGGATCCATCTCACCATTGAAGCGAGCCTTAGGTCGGTTGTAGCCTTGTCAAAAGAATTTTAACGTGGAATTAAATGGTACCCCTGGAAGCGTCATATTCCGTCCTCTGGTGGCTGATCGTGAACGACTCATTTTTCACTACAAATTTCCTCTGAGTTCCAGGATCACACAATTTCGTTGACTGCATTCACATATCCAGTATGTCTGTTGTATTGTGGACTTGGGTATGTGAACCATTCACGCAATGTCCGTGAGTTTGTATGTTCCATATGCTTCAAACCGGTGTATATTAAAACATTCCCACAACTGGTCACTGCCGTCGTCATGCTGAAGGAAGTCCATAAAGTAAAATACTTTAAATTGCAACAGTCATTTGTAACTGATTTCTTTATTTCAGACCTAGATCTACTATGTGAGCAAATTGTCCCACTTTGACCCTTCTTGACGAAAGATGACTATCAATAAAGAAACTAGTTGTTAATGATTGCTGTAATCTTTTACAACCTAAAAATACAGTCAATGAGAACCTGTGGATTCGTAATTAAACCTACTAAAAGTCTTTAACTGGAAAGACTTTTCTGTGGATTCTGCTACTTGGAGTGTTCCACTTGATGATGCGGTTACACACCTACACCTACAAAATTTGTTTTTGGAAGTTACGATTATATTTGAAGCTTCCGCAGCAGTGTGCTGCTTTATAATAAACTAGCTGAAAACCCGGCGTTGCCCGGGTATTTATTTATTTATTCTTGCCATTTTTCAGGTATATATTCATTTGTATAAGGGCAATATGGCTGTAAAATCTCTTGGGAATAGAATTAGTAGTAAAGAAGAAATAGATTAAAACTTGGTGCGTGATGGGTCGTTTTTCCACGAATGTTACTGTTTATGTGCTCATATCTCATAAAATACCTGTCGTACAGTGATACAACTTAGAAGGTACACTCAACTATATGCGTGCATACTGTCTGTAAAATTTCCTGCGGCTACAATTGGTAGTGTACAAATTATAAATTGTAACGTCATACCGAATCCCGTAGTTTTACTCAATAAGCAGCGGAAAAGTAGTAAGCGAGAAACTTTTTTTCCTTTCATCATTTTGCTATGGTTGTCAGCCAGAGAAAGTTTAATGATAGTTTGAAATTATGTATAAAGTTTGATGCAAGCCGTTAAGTACACTGATTCTCGTATAGCGCATTTATAAAGTCTCGCCGCGTTATGTGGCAGTTTCTTGCAAATCCTATTGTTTATGACGCCATATCTACTGAATCATGTGCCGTATATGATTCTTAACCCTGTAGCAATTGTACCTCACGGCAAGGAATGTGTGTACCAAATTTGGTTGAAATCGGTCCAGTGGTTTAGGAGAAAATGAGCAGCATTATCGCTAAATGCAGCAGTTTTCGGCGCATCTCATTGTTTAAGACGTCATATCTCGTGAACTATGTATCGTACGTGATTCTTACGGCGACCGTTCTCATGGATTGAAGCTTGAGTGTGCAAAATTTCATCAATATTGGAACAAAATTGTAGATTTGTATGCAACACGTACAAATATACGGACACTCTACTTTATATATTAGATAAAATTAATTATAAATCATAATAAATGAACTATCAATGAATATCTACATCTACATGGGATACTCTGCAAATCACATTTAAGTGCCTGGCAGAGGGTGCATCGAACTACCATTATACTATTTATCTCCCATTCCATTCTCGAATAGCGCGCGGGAAGAAAGAACACCTGAATCTCTCTGTTCGAGCTCCGAATTCTCGTATATTATTCTGATGATCATTTCTACCTATGTAAGTGGGAGTCAAAAATATATTTTCGATTTCGGAGGAGAATGTTGACGATTGGAGTTTCGTAAGTAGCCCACGCCGCAGTGATAAGCGCCGTTGTTGTAATGATTCCCATCCCAGATCCTGTATCATTTCCGTAACGCTGTCTCCCCTGTATCGTGACAATACGAAACGAGGTGCCCTTCTTTGGACTCTTTCGATGTCCTCCGTCAAACCCGCCTGGGCAGCAATACTCCTTAAAAGGACGGACAAGCGTAGTGTATGCAGTTTCTTTAGTAGTTCTGTTGCATCTTTTAAGGGTTCTGCCAATAAAACGCAATCTCTGATTCGCCTTTCCCACTACATTATCTACGTATTCTTTCCAATTTAAGTCTGAAGTAATAGTAATTCCTAGGTATTTTGTGGAGTTTACGGCCTTGCCGACAGGAAACTGAAATGACCTTGACTCGTAAACAAGACAAGTTGTGCAAAAAGTGTCGCAGTAATTAAATACACTGGTAAAAGTAGAACATATTTGCTTTACTAAGGGATATATTACTTCAAATTTCATAAAATCATTAGGTAGCGAGATGAATAATAAATTGCGTTATAACTTCACTCACTGCTGAGTTCACAAATGGCAAGGTGCTGAAACAGCTGCCAAGTTTTATATTAAAATTTGAGCAGTGACGTTGGACGTTTTATAATAATAAAAATATTCAGTTAAATCGATGAATTGAGTAAAAGTAAATCGGTCATTCCGATTAGATTTAGAAACTTAAAAGAATTTTACACTAGGCGTTATTCGAAACAACGATCTACGCCACACACTGCGGCCGGCCGCGGTGGCCGAGGTGACTGAGGCGCTCCAGTCACGGTCAGCATGGCCACTACGGTCGGGGGTTCGAATCCCCCCTCGGGCATGGATATTTGTGCCGTCCTAGTTCGTAAGTAGTTCATAAGTAGTTTGTAAGTTTAGGGACTGATGACCCCGTAGTTAAGTCCCATAAGCTTAACAAACATTTGAACATTTGAACACACACTGCGAAAATTAACGAGTACGCTTTTAGGTAGCCGCTTAGAACTCTGAATCATAGCTTCCGAAAACTTCTGCTTGCGTAAGTCGCACGAAGCTCACGTGTAATGTAAAATGATTGCAGTGACTATATACACGACGCTGTAGCGCAGCTTGTGCAGAAATATCGAGTTCCGGTAGTGCTGTATATGTGAAATATATGTAATTCGTTAGCATTGTTGTACGTGTTTTGTGTAAGTTATAAAGTGTGATGAAATACTTAATACAAGGAACAGACCTCTTAATCGGTATCAAAAAACGCCCGGAAAGAAATTGGAAGTGACTGTTGAGATTTAGATGGCGCGCGATTCTGACGTGACGTTGAGCACTCCGTGTGTGGTAAGGTAAAGTAGTCAACAATCCGAGGATTGGTTTGACCACCACAGTGCTTTACTAGATATGGTCCTGTTTGGAGTTGGTATGCCGTTGCCTTCCTCCGTCCTTCGAACTGACTTACCCAGCCAGTTATAGGGGGACCTACAGTTTAACGTGGGTTCCGAACCACCGCGCTACTCGGTATTTTTCACATTACCAACACTGCCAGAGATGAAAGTGGAAAGTGACAGATAAAAATCCTAGGAGCTGGCGGGGATCGAACCCGCGTCTTTTGGATTTGTAGTCTGGCAGTCTACCACTGTGCAACCGAGGCGCATCGGTGTGTGGACTGGCAAGTAAATTTAGCGGTGGTGGTTGTACGAGTGATGCTGGTAGCTGGGGGCTCGTCGGCGTCGGCAGCGCGCTCGTATTGCGGGCGCAGGCGCATGCGCGCTGCGGCCAGCGCGTGACGCGGCCGTTCGATCGCCGCGGCGCTGCATGGCGGCAGCGGCACAGGGGCGCCGCTCTCCGGGTCAAGGCGACCGCCCCGGGCGCCCTGCGCTCACCCACACCCACCCAACGGCCTTCCTCGCGCTACTCCACACCAATTTTCTCTGCATTTTTGTCTGGTTTGATGCAGCTCTCCACCCTACTCTATCCTCAGCAAGCCTCGTCACCTCCTCGTAAAAACGGCGACCTACATCCATTTCAATATGCTTACTATATTCGTCTCTTGGCGTCCCTCTACGATTTTTCCCTCATACACACTTCCCTTCAATAGTAAATTCAGTGGCGGCGCGTCCTATGTATTCACTAGTTCATCGAACTCCCGGAAAAAAATCTCGTCGTTTAAAATAAATAAATAAAATATCATCATCATCATCATCATTAGAAACTGATTATGCGTTTCAGCTTTGTCTCGAGCATAGTACCTCTAATAAAATCCCTTCTATTCAATGCTAACATTGATGCCTCGTCTGATGTTATGCCTTTTACTTCAAAATCATTCTTCACCGAATCAAGTACTTTCTTCTTGGTCTACCTCGACTCCTCTTACCCTCCGCTGCCGAGCTCGTGAGTCTCTTATGTAACCTTGCTTCTCCCATGCGTGTAACATGACCCCACCATCTCCGTCTGTTCGCTCTAACTGCTTCATCTATGGTTATCATTCCCAATTTTTCTTTGATTTTCTGATTATGGACACCCTCCTGCCATTGTTCCCATCTTGTAGTACCTGCAATCATTCTTGCTACCTTCATATCTGTAACCTCTACCTTGTGAATAAGGTAACCTGTATCCACCCAGCTTTCACTCCTATACAACAAAGTTCGTCGAAAGATAGAGCGGTGCACTGCTAGCTTAGTCTTGGTACTTACTTCCTTCTTGCAAAAGAGAGTAGATCTTAGCTGAGCACTCACTGCATTAGCTTTGCTGCACCTCGATTCCAGTTCTTTCATTATGTTGCCATCCTGTGAGAAAATACATTCCCAGGTACTTGAAGCTGTCTACCTGGTCTAACGTTGGCATTGGCACTCAATCTGTTTAAATATCTTTCCCACAAACATTACTTTCGTTTTGGAGATGCTGATCTTCATATCATAATCCTTGCACCTTTGATCGAGCTCTGAAATATTAGTTTGCAACCTTTCAATTGAATCGGCCATTACAAAATAAGTCATCCGCATATACGAGACTGCTTATTTTGTTTTCACCTATTTTAATCCCGCCCTGCCAGTCTACTGTTTTCAGCATATGATCCATGAATGGTATGAACAACAGAGGTGACAGGTTACAGCCTTGTCTTACCCCAGAAACTACCCTGAACCATGATCTTAATGCCATCTACTCTAACTGCTGCCTGACAGTCTACGTAAAGCCCTTTAATTGCCTGCAGAAGTTTGCCTCCTATACCATAATCTTGTAGAACTGACAGTAGCTTCCTCCTAGGAACACGGTCATAAGCCTTTTCTAGATCTATGAAACATAAATTCCCTGTTCCACTCATAGCACTTTTCCATTACCTGCCGTAAGGTAAAGATCTGATCCTGACAGCCTCTAAGAGGCCTAAACCCTCACTGATTTTCATCTAACTTGTACTCAACTAATAAACGCACTCTTCTGTCAACAATGCCTGAGAATATTTTGCCTACAACGCTAATTAAAGAGATAACTCGATAGTTGTTCTTTTCTGTTTACATGTTTGAAAATTGGCGTGATTACCGCTTTAGGCCAGTCAGACGGAACCTGTCCCGATTCCCAGGCCTTCTCAATTATCCTGTGTAACTATTTGAGACCTGATATTCGACTGTATTTGATGAGTTCCGGCTTAATTTCGTCCACCCCAGCTGATTTATTGCGCTGTAATCTACTGACCGTTTTCTCCACTTCCTCAAATGACATCCTGTTTCCATCGTCGTTCCTATCTCATTCTACCTGAAAATCTGACACATCATTGCACGTTTCACCTACATTGAGCAATTCTTCAAAATATTCCCTCCATCTGCTCAAAGTATTTACAGGATTGACTAGCAGCTTGCCTGACTTGTCCAAAGCACTTGTTAATTCCTTCTTCTCCCCCTTTCGAAGATTACGCTCCAAAATGGTTTTCCTACTGCTTGACCCTGAGATTCTTGCTTATTTCCAAAGTCTTCCCATGATTTCTGCTTGGAGTCTGCAATTATTCGTTTGGCTTTCTTTCTTCAACATAACTTTCTTTGTCTGACTGATTCCTAGTATGCAGGCATTTTTGAAAGGCCTTCTTTTTTCTTTTTACAGGGTGCCTTGACTGTGTCATTCCACCAAACTGTCTGCTTCTTCTTGCCTTTACACACTACTGTTCCAAGACATTCTCTAGCTGCGTCCAGTAGTGTGTCCCTATACCTTGACCATTCCTCTTCCTGTGACTGTAAATCATTACTTTCAACTAACTGGTACCTTTCCGAGATCATTGTTTTGTATTTGTGCCTAATTTCCTTCTCTTGAAAAGTTTCTCCACTCTTATCCTTCTGCACATGGACCCGACTTTCTGCTCTTTTGGCCTCACAAAACCAATTTCACTGCAGATTAAATAATGATCAGTATCATCAAAGAACCCCCTAAAACACATGTGTCCTTGACTGTCTTCCTGAATTCGTGGTCTGTTATTATATAGTCAGTGACAGATCTGGTTCCCCTTCCTTCCCAAGTATGAAATAAAAAGGATAAAATAATTTACACATATTTCTGGGTACTATCCATTTTTAAATGTTAAATTTCTTTTTTTGCCAAGATCGCGTATTCAGACCTTTACTTGGATTTACCGGTTTCAGCGGATCTTGCCGCCATAATCAGAAAGAAGAGCATATAAAAGCGCCTGCGTCTCTAACGTGCAACAACCGTTAAAAATCTTCCTGTGTAAACATTCCAGAATGCTGCATACATATCTGTCGAAAAGTGATTGCGTATACTTCTGTCTGTAGTTCGGGTTTGTTAGGTAAAAAATTGTTCGTCAGATGCTAAAATGTACACAGTATTTCCCCCACAACATCTCTCACTGTAGACATGCGTCTTGTTGGCGTTATTGTCAGGCCTCATCACTTTCAACTGCGCGAGCACGCGATTTGTTCACACGCAGACACTTCTCTAACTGATCACTAGAGGGCTCACATGGGTCATGATATTTCTCATAATTACATGTATATGTCGGCTATGGTACTTCTCGGGCGGGCGGCGTGGTTGGGTTGTTGATCTTACAGTACATCATCAAAAATGCTGAAGACGCACGTCTATAGTGAGAGATGTTGTGGGGGAAACACTGTGTACATTTTAACCATCTGACAAACCCGAAACACGAATTACAGACAGAAGTATGCAGAATAGTTGGGCAATCACTTTTCGACAGGTACGTAAGCAGCATTTTAGAATGTTCACACTTTAACGGTTGCTGCACGTTTGCGACTCAGGTGCTTTTATTGATCCTCTTCTTTGTGATTACTTTAGTTCTGATGATGGCGGCAAGATCCGCCGAAACCGGTAAATCCAAGTAAAGCTTTGAATACGCAATCATGGCAGTAAATAAATTTAACATTTAAAAATAAAAATATTTTCAAACTTCATTCTTCGTTTCGCTCTTCTATCAGATCATTTTACTTGTACATTCAAAGTATTTTTATTGCATGGGAAACAACACATATACGACTGGTAGTGCTGCCGCTTAATATAGGCGGTAGTGGTTACAGTGTTGCAATGCGCGGCTGAGGTTCAGATTCTCTTCTGAACCCGCTGGAGGCGGCATATGGGCGCTTCAGCGGCATGGAGGGGCGAGGGGAAACGCCGCTCTTAACATTGGCGTTGGAGCTGGCAGAAACGCCAGCTCCTGGCTACTCGAGGTCTGGCATTTATGCACGAATTGTCCCGAAGCAAAGGCAATGAAGCTACTGCGCACCTCGCCTTGCACATCGGAAAATCCTCCATTAAAGCGAAATCCCCCCTTCATATTTGTTTTTGGAACATTGAAGATTAATCAAAAAACGTCATACTTGGTAAAATATCTTGTAACTATAAATTGAAGACGCTTCAACTGTAAAAGCCTTCAGAAATAATTATGAAGCCACTACTCTACACCTAGGAAGAATAGCCTTGTAGTTAGACACCGAATTGCGGCGTCGATGGCAGTGAGTTCGAGACAGACTGCAAGTAATTTTTTTAAACCCAATCTTCTTTTTAACAGATACGTAAACTTTTGTCTTGTTACTTGCCACATATCTTTGAAAGTTTTAGAAACTGTATCGCGATTTTGAAGGTAAATGACATTTACACTCTTCGTTATAACAAATATTTAACTGTTTAAAAAGATGTCGGAGAGAGCAGCCTTTGCGCATGCGTAACGTTAGGAGGGGGTGCTGCTTACAGCGTCACGTGACGCGAAGGTAGCTTGTCTCCTTATCGTAACAGATTCATTTTGTTACAGTCACTTAACAGTGTAATCAGTTACTGTGTTTCAGTGTTCATGTGCATATTCATGTTCTTGGTGCTTATTCAATTCAAATGTTCAAATGTTTGTTAAGCTTATGGGACTTAACTACGGGGTCATCAGTCCCTAAACTTACAAACTACTTATCAACTACCCTATACTAAGGACGGAACAAATATCCGTGCCCGAGGGGGGATTCGAACCCCCAACCGTAGTGGCCGTGCATCAGTCCCCCGGCCACCGCGGCCTGCTTGGTGCTTATTATCAAAGAAAAATGAACATCATTCATTATCTTTCAGAAACAAATTACTCAGCCTTCAGCTTGGAACAAAAGTGTGAAATAGAGAAGCTTGGCAGGCTGACGCCTCAGCTCGAGTTGAAGCAAGCGCAAACAAGCTGAGGTACGACATTCTGCATGTCATTTAACGAAAAACAAATATATATGTAA
The DNA here is from genome assembly GCA_026315105.1 of Locusta migratoria. Taxonomy (NCBI): domain Eukaryota; kingdom Metazoa; phylum Arthropoda; class Insecta; order Orthoptera; family Acrididae; genus Locusta; species Locusta migratoria. Next base: position 571,646,351 of record CM048745.1, read on the forward strand.
GGAGGGGGTGGGGGAGAAACGGGTGTGATAAATTGCAAATTGTCTCTTTGGACGCCGAGGAGAGGTAGTGGGTAGAGGTCAGAAATGGGCCGAGTATGAAAAACGCCTCCCTTCAACCCCGCTGTAATTTGCGCGAGTACAGCGAGCCTAAGTGCGCTGGGGCAGCCGTCCCATCGCACTCGCGGGCTCACACAGCAGCCACCGGACATGAGCTCCGCGGAAACTCGACGCCCCATGTCCATACTCGCTGTCTCCGTGAGCTCGGCGACCATATGTTTGTAATTCATACAAATCTACAGTTTTATTCCGATCTTGATAAAATATTGCGCACTTGATCTGAAAACTAAGAGGAATATCACTGCCTACACAATATTCCATGTGGTGCATGGCGAAGGCTACTTTACTCATAGAATTCGACAAAATCAACAGTTTTCTTACGATTCTGTTGAAATTTTGCACACTTGATCTTCAGATCAAGTATTCATCAGTTTCGTTCTGCAATGTGTCGAGACAACTTCATACCATCGTACTGAAACTCATTTTCACACATTCATGCTATACTCTCAACTCATTCAATAAATTTAATAATTCTTTCAGCTCACTACAATGTTCTTGCAGATCAAGTGAAACATTTGTCACTCCATATTAAGAAAACAATTCGCAGAAGATTTTACATATATTATAGTTTGTTGTAATAAAGGCCTAAATTTATTTTCATTATTGTGTAGCATCAAAAAGTAAGTGAAGTATTACACGAAAATTAAAAATGTGCTATGGTAAAAATACGTTGCGTAGAGTTTTTGGCCGGCCGCGGTGGCCGAGGGGACTGAGGCGCTCCAGTCACGGTCTGCACGGCCACTACGGTCGGGGGTTCGAATCCCCCTTCGGGCATGGATATTTGTGCCGTCCTTAGTCAAAAATGTTCTCAAATGTTTGTATAGTTTATGGGACTTAACTACGGGGTCATCAGTCCCTAAACTTACAAATTACTTATGAACTACTTACGAACTAGGACGGCACAAATATCCATGCGGGTCATCAGTCCCTAAACTTACAAACTACTTATCAACTACCCTATACTAAGGACCCCCGACCGTAGTGGCCGTGCAGACCGTGACTGGAGCGCCTTAGTCCCCTCGGCCACCGCGGCCGGCCCGTCCTTAGTCTTCGCTAGTTCATAAGTAGTTTGTAAGCTTCGGGACTGATACTACTACGAAGACAAGTGATCCTGATTTTAATCGGACTGACTAACAGGCTGCTTTCAGAAGTATAATATGGAATTATATACGCCATTGACTTACATAAATGTAATTTGCAAGAGACTATTGCAAATGAACCGGAACTGGCGGTATTTTTCAGGTGCGGTAGGCGATGAAATGTCACAGTTGTGTGTGTTTTAACTAAACGAAAACCTTATTTTATTTATTAATAAGAAATGACCTAGGTTTCGAATCATAAGCTCATTTTCCAGTAAATAACTGATACAAAAAATGACAACAACAAAAAAAAAAAAAAAAAAGGTAAACGTACCAACTCCCGAAGATACGGAATGTTGACTTGAGCTATAAAATGTATCTTTGACATTCTAACCACATTATGTATGGATGCAAAAATTCTTTAGCATTAATTACAGTAACTATCACAATTCTGACAAAATTATCTAGATTTTTACTAATTCCTTAGGAAGAAAATGATTGGTTTTATTAATTTAAGAAGCCATAAAATGTTGCATCCATTTATCTACTACACTGTCGACGATGTCCTACTACGAAATTAAAAGTTTCTGCGTTCGTTGTTGATCATATTATGTTACAATATTTCCACTAAACAAAACTGTGCAGATATAAGTACGCAGTAACTGAAAAGTATAATGCACTAATCAAAAGAGAACGAGAACGTAAATGTTGAAAAACGAATCACTAGTCTATGACAAACACTTTCAGTCATAAGGCACTATTGTTCGGACAGCCAATAATCTATGCACTTGGGCGGTCACTCCCGCCGAGGGCTCGAGTCCTCCCGCAGGCATGTGTGTGTGTGTGTGTGTGTGTGTGTGTTGTTCTTAGTGTAAGTTGGTTTAAGTAGTTTGTAAGTCTATGACTGATTACTATAGTAGTACAATAGTTTTACAGACAGTTTAACATTTTGAAGAACCAACAATAGTGCCACTTTCGATACAGAGCGTACGGCAGAGTGCTCGCCCGCTCCCCGCCTCCCCTTTCTGTGCCTCGGCTGCAGCGACACGCAGCCCAGCGCTGTTCAGGTGCAGTACAGGTCGCATCAGCGTCGCGGCCCCTACCCTCTACTGCCAGTCTGCGCGGCCCCATTAGACTGCGCTGTGCCGCCCGTCTCAATTTGCCTCCGAGTCGGCCACTGTGCTGCTCGGTTTCGCACGTGCACGTAGAACGAAACATTTTCATCACACTCCTTAACGACGGATACGAATGCGTGTACTGTCACCCGTTCAGCTTATAATGGCAATTTCAGCTGAAGACGCTGCGAACTGTTGACTTGTTCTATCATTTATTTCGTATGGCGTCCGGGCATTATAATTACGCTGATTGGTACATATGCAACAGATAATAGAACTGCATATTCTGGTAACTCATTCTTAAACAGAAAAGCAATCGAAATGAATATTAAGAATATAAATATATTGTTTTACGATAAAACAATGCTGCAGCATGTTTGCAAAGAAAAAACATTACAGTCGCTTTTACTTTTAAATATATTCTTCGGAAGGAACAATATGTTAACTAAAAAAAAAAAAAAAAAAAACAAAAAAAACAAAAAAAAAAAAAAAAAAAAAAACCTGTAGTGTTACTACGGAATAAATGGAGCGAATGCATAATACATTTTCTATTAATATATTTTTCTACAGAAAATTTTACGGAATTAAAATAAAATTATTTTGCAATCTAATAATTTGGTTTTGCAGGTATCCGATAAAAATGAATTTCCTGTTAACACTAAAATCTAAGAAATTAAAATGATATAAAAATATTGAGGTAAAGGCTAATAACTAAAAGGAAGATGTCCCCGCCCGCTGAAATTTCGAGCACTTGACGTCAACACTAGCGGAAGGTCACTGTCTACGTAAGATTCGTGTGGTACATGACGGAGGGTACTTAAGAATTCTAGCAGAAGTTCACTGTCTACATAAGATGCGTCTGGCGGAAGGTACTTCACTTACGAATTCCACTAAATCATAACAGGGGTACCATCATGTATAGCATTTTGTTTCGTTAAGGAGGGCGGGGGTAGCTTACTCCACACTTAGTTCCGTGGCCTGGGTTTTTGTTTGACGGAGCATCTATGTCTTGTCCTGGAAGAGGTAGAACAGACAAAAATACAACCGTTTTCTCTGCAATGTACATACTTCGTGTATTTTCCATCTGCAGCGTTCCACTACAGCGTGAAACGTTTAGCAGGCGCCACTCTTTCTCTTCTTCAGCATATTTGCAAGTACGTACACTTCATCATTTAATTTTCTTTTCGCATCCTCTACGGTGTCAGTGATACCCAACAAAGCGAGATCAGGCACCCAACTGCCGTGTTACGTCGCGACTAGTACTTCCTGTTCACTTTACAATTGCCAACGGCAGAGCGCTGAACGAAACTTTGTTTACGGCCAGAGCGGACCGAAGGCGTCCGACAACACTCGACAGTACACGATCGACGCACGTGGCTGCGCATTCTACAAGAATGTTCAAATGTTTGTAGAGCTTACGAGACTTAACTACAGGGTCATCAGTCCCTAAACTTACAAACTACTTATGAACTAGCTTATACTAAAGACGGCACAAACATCCATGCCCAAGGGGGGGGGGGGATTCGAACCCCCGACCGCAGCGGCCGTGCAGACTGTGACTGGCAGCCGCAGACCGCTCGGCCACTGCGGCCGGCCGCATTGTACACTCACGTTATTGTCACAGTGCGGCTACGTAATCTGAGCGTTTGCTAAAATTGATAGGTATCGCGCAAATATACGTCGTCACAAAGTATGTTTATAAGGAAAACTTAAATAATTTTCAGTTTTCATCGACTACTCAAACTAAGGCTCAGCCGGGTGAATGACAAATCTACACCAGCGTCCATCCCTGTAGTTAAGTCTCGTAAGCTCTACAAACATTTGAACATTCTTGTAGAATGCGCAGCCACGTGCGTCGATCGTGTACTGTCGAGTGTTGTCGGACGCCTTCGGTCCGCTCTGGCCGTAAACAAAGTTTCGTTCAGCGCTCTGCCGTTGGCAATTGTAAAGTGAACAGGAAGTACTAGTCGCGACGTAACACGGCAGTTGGGTGCCTGATCTCGCTTTGTTGCGTATCACTGACACCGTAGAGGATGCGAAAAGAAAATTAAATGATGAAGTGTACGTACTTGCAAATATGCTGAAGAAGAGAAAGAGTGGCGCCTGCTAAACGTTTCACGCTGTAGTGGAACGCTGCAGATGGAAAATACACGAAGTATGTACATTGCAGAGAAAACGGTTGTATTTTTGTCTGTTCTACCTCTTCCAGGACAAGACATAGATGCTCCGTCAAACAAAAACCCAGGCCACGGAACTAAGTGTGGAGTAAGCTACCCCCGCCCTCCTTAACGAAACAAAATGCTATACATGATGGTACCCCTGTTATGATTTAGTGGAATTCGTAAGTGAAGTACCTTCCGCCAGACGCATCTTATGTAGACAGTGAACTTCTGCTAGAATTCTTAAGTACCCTCCGTCATGTACCACACGAATCTTACGTAGACAGTGACCTTCCGCTAGTGTTGACGTCAAGTGCTCGAAATTTCATCAAGTTAGAAATAATAATATAAATTTTGTAAACTATATACTTGAAGTATCCTCCGCCATCCATCACGTAAATCGTATGTAGGCCGTGACCTTTATTTTGAATGTCAAGTGTGCAAATTTCATCAAGATCACGATAAAAACGTAGATTGTAAGATATTCTGTAACTGAATCACCCTCTGCCATGCACTACAAGAGAGTGACCTTTCTCTTGTTTTGAAAGTGATGAGTTATCATTTCATGAAGTTTGGAATAAAGCAGGCGTAAGTAATACAAAATCATAGGTAATTATCACGTGTAAGTTGTATCTGTAGCGAAAATTCTGCGTCTTCTGTTAAGAGTCAGATGCTAGGCGTGGCTCTCCAGGCTCGTCTCGGCTCGTCTCGCCAGGCCCACTGTACCCGCTGCGCCGGTCGGCCCGACCCGCCGGCCTCCTTGGGTCCCGTGTAACCGACAGCGCCGCTCTTGAGTCTGCTGCGGGTACCGCCAGGCCCGGCCAAGGCGGCGAGCCGCGTTGGCAAGACCACGAGCGCAGCGGGCCGAGCCGGTGACGTCATAACGCCCGCTAGCGGGTTTTAAGCAACATATGGAAGCCCGTTACGGATCTCTAGCGTATGTCGGCTATTGTACTTCTCGGGCGGGTGGCGTGGATGGGTTGTTGATCTTACAGTACATCATCAAAAATCCTGAAGACACACGTCTATAGTAAAACAAACAATGTTTTACGTAACTGACAAACGAATTACAGACAGAAGTATGCAGAATAGTTGGGCAATCACTTTTCGACAGGTACGTAAGCAGCATTTTAGAATGTTCACACTTTAACGGTTGCTGCACGTTTGCGACGCAGGTGATTTTATTGATCCTATCCTTTGTGATTATTTTAGTTCTGATGATGGGGGCAAGATTCGCCGAAACCGGCAAAACCAAGTAAAGGTCTGAATACGCGATCTTGCTAGTAACATAAATTTAACATTTAAAAATAAAAATAAAAACTATTTTCAAACTATCATTTTACATGTACATTCAAAGTATTTTTATTGCTTGAGAAACAACACGTATACGACTCATAGCACCCACGTATACGACTCACAGCGCGGCCGCTTAATATAGGCGGCAGTGGCCGCAGCGTTGCAATGTGCGCCTGAGGTTCAGATTCAAGGCGCCTGAGGGGGTGGAGATTTCTTCGGAAGAATTGGTCGAAAGGCACTCCGACTTTGGTGGCCAGCGGAGAAACTAGAAGAGTGTTTCTGGAGCCCCTCTGCAGCAATTCTGGCCTTGTGGAGTGTCACAGCGTCCTGCTGGAATTGGTCAAGTCTGTCGGGATACACAATGAATAAAACACTGCGAACGATAGACGTATTATTTGATTTAACAAAAGCATGTCATTGCGTTTATCACAAGATATTGTTGCAGAAATTGCAACATTGTGGAGTAAGGTGAGTAGCTCACAACTGGTTCAGCTCTTACTGTAATGAGGGACAGCAGAAGACGATTCTCTGCAGTACTGAAATCACCGTGGGCCACAGTTGAGGGTGCCTCAGGGTTATGTTCTGGGGCCACTGTTGTTTCTCATGTATATAAATGATATTTCTAGTGAAATAGGTTGTAAGATATTTATGTTTGCTGATAACATGGTCTTGGTAGTGAAGGATGTTGCTGACAATATTGATGCAGTATCAAATAATGCAGTTAAACAAATAAGTTCATGACTTGTAGAAAATAACTGCATTTTGACCACACCTCCTTGATCTTTGTGTAGAAAATTGTGCAGTATTCTGCCGCATAGTTTTTTAATAAACTGCCAGAAGAATTCAAAACGCTTGGTAGTAATGCACGGACGTTCAAGGCTAAACTGAAGAGTTTCCTCAGGTCCCAATCTTTCTGTTCTGCCCGGGAATTTCTGGAAACATTAAAAAAACTAATTTTTCTGTGGGTTTAGGTTCTGTTTACTTATGCTTAGGTCTGCCGTGTGCATAGGATTTCTATACGTTTCACTTTACCTATTACATGTTGATGTAGACTCGATCTATGACCATGGAGACCTGCTCCTCTTTGGTCGTGCGCAACATGGTCAATATAATTAGACGAAAATGGATGCATGTGATTAGCCAGGATGCCAACGAACGTGTTACCTATCATAGTCGTACCTAGACGTATCACCTGTCCCATATCACTCCAAATGCACACCCCATATAACTATACCCAGCAGAAGGCTCACGGAAATTTCGTGAGTACATGCGTCGTGAGCATTGGTCCTCTGTTGACTGCATTACATTTCACGTCCCCTCCTTTCCTATCCCCACTCCTTCCCCTCCCCAACGGGGACTGACAACCTTAGCAGTTTGCTCCCAAACAACCAACCAACAATTACAGAGACTATACCAACTTAAAGAGCCCCTTTCTGACATGCAGGATCCAAGGATTCATGAGGTTGTCGCTATACTCGTACGCGTCCATCCATGCGATACAACTGAAAACAAGACTCTCAGACCAGCAACATTTTTCCAATCATCAACAGCTAATTCAGTGTTGACGAGCCCAAGTGAGGCGTAAAGGTTTGATTCGTGCTGTCAGAAAGGGTAAACAGGTGTGCCTTTGGTTCCGACGGCGTTTCGTTGAATGGTTCGCGCGCTGACATTTGTTGATGTCCGTCTCTGTAGTCTAGTGGACAGGGTCTGGATTCGAGTCCCAGTCCAGTCGGAGATTTTCTCCACTCGGGGGCTGCCTCATCATCGTTTCATCATCATTATCATCGACACGCAAGTCGTCCCAGTGGCGTCACCTAAAGACTTGTACCAAGCAGGCCGAACATGACCCCAACTGGGGTCTAACGTCGAATAATGGTATACGAATTCATCGCTTGTTGATGACCCAGCACTGAAATCCGCAGAATTATGCGAAAAGGTCACGTTGAACGATTCTCTACAGCTGCCGTTGGTCGCGTTCTTGCAAGATCTTTATCCGGCCACAGCTATGTCGGAGATTTGATGTTTTAGCGGGTTTCCGATATACACGGTGCACTCGTGAAATGTTCGGGAAAATCCGCTGTGTTAGCATACGCATGACTGTAGCAGTTCCTTTATAGTGTGTGTTTAAGTCGGCTGGGTGGCGAGAATAGTGCAGGAGTGAGAGTTGGTAGTTGGGCCGGCTGGTTCACGTGGCGGCAGTCTGTGCCGCGATAAGGCGTCCGGGCCTTTGTGGCCGCAACAGGTGCCGTTGAGCTGCCGGCGCGCTGTGCACAACAGACACACCACCTGCTTCAAGCAGCAGCGCCAAAGCTAGCTCAAAACTCGCCGTTGCTCGGCTGTATATTTAGTCTTGTGTACTTCGCGAACGAACTAGTTCGGAAGAGCGTTCCCACAGGCGAACTACGCGAACTAGTTCACAGATCCCTCGCCTCTTAGTTCGTCCACTTCTTTTCCGAAGGCTGACGGGGAACATCGAGAGGACGCGAGAGCGCGCAGAATCGCGTCATTTCCTTCTGCCAGTTACCTTCATTTCGAGCTGAGATGCAGCTCAGCTGTAGTTTCACAGTTCACTGCCACAAGAAATCTATTTTAAAAATAAAGTACTACGAGTACTCTGCATGCAAATTAGTTGAATACCATTGTATCACCCATTCGTGTAAATAACTGGTTTATTTGCCTAAGTATTTGATGTCAAATTGCCCAAAAATACGGGTAACAGCACACGGTTTGGCAACACTGATTCATTATATAAAAAGGTGTCATAAAAAAAGAGCTCTTTTAGTAGCGGTAACAAAAGCCAAAAAGAGCGGACGAACTAGGAGCAGCGGACGATTATGCCAAACGTATCTCGCTTCATAGTTCGTTGGATTCTTTTCCGAAGACCGACGGTCAATAGTGAGAGGGCGCGTAGCAGAATTAGAAATCACATATTTGCCTTCTGCTGATGAGTGATTTCGAGGTGAGCGTCTGCCTGCTAGATTGCATAGTTCAGTGATGCAAAATTTCTGTGTTGATGTGTTCTGCACTCTACAATATCTGACAAATAAATTCCACAATGCCAAGATATAGAGATTAAACTTCAACGCGAGAAATTATCCACAATCTGTTTCTTTTGGTTTGCGTCATATCGTTAGCGGATCAAGCAGCAAGCGCATGAAGCAGCTAGGTGGGGGAACTTCTCCCTCCACCTGCACGCGCAGACCACGCCGCTCAGCCGTCATTGGGAGCGGTCGAACTAATAGAGCGAACTAGTTCGCGGCAGATCCACGAACTAAAGTGAGCGCTCCCGATCGCGAACTATTATGCGCAAGTCTAATTTACTCCAAAATCAAAGCATAAACTACCACTCTGAGGCAATTATTAAAATTTGTTTAGTATCTAGCTGAAAGCCGGCGTTACCCGGATATTTATTTATTAATTCTCCACCCTCTCTCCAACTATCTCTCTTTTCTATCTACATCTACAGTTAAATCTACATATGTACCCTGTAAGTCATATAGAAGTGCATGGCAGAGTGTCCATCGAACCGATCGTAATGTTCAAGACATTTTTTTAAATTCTTTTTTGTTTTTATTTTTTTAATTTTTTTATGAACTACAAAGTTCATCAGTAAAATACCCTCCGCTAATAATCATACGAAGTTTTACGCAGACAGAGAGCTTCCTCTTGTTTTAAGGTCAAGTGTACCAAATTTCATCAAAATTGGAACAAAACTATAGATCTATATGCAATAAAACACATGGACACAGCCGGCCGCGGTGGCCGAGGAGACTGAGGCGCGTCAGTCACGGTCTGCACGGCCACTACGGTCGGGGGTTCGAATCCCCCCTTCGGGCATGGATATTTGTACCGTCCTTAGTTGTAAGTAGTTTGTAAGTTTAGGGACTGATAACCCCGTAGTTAAGTCCCATAAGCTATACAAACATTTGAACATTTTTGAACATGGACACATCTCTTAAATCTTCTAACTTTCAGGTGGCTTTCCCAAGAGATTTAATAACAAAAGCTTTGTCCTGAGAATTACTATAACACACACACACATGCACACACACAGAGAGGAAAAAAAAAAAAAAAAAAAAAAAAAACGGTCCAGCAGTTCTCAAATTATGCTGTGAGCAAGGTAAATATGGATTGATTTTTATATATAAAGATAATGCGTTTTCAAGCTCGTGGCACACCATCAGATGGGAACATCTTTATATACAGGGTGATCAATCCTCAGCGCAACCGTCTTTGCGGCGTGCGACTTGCCGGCGACGCGACGGTAGCTGTGTCGCCCGCTTAGCGGGCCGTGCGACCTGCGCACTAAATTCAATAAGGGTTGGCGCGCAAGTTATTTTGGGTCATACAAAACCACTTGGAAAGAAAAGTTAATGACTCACCTGTTTTACGCAAGGAGGTGCTGGAACTGCCTCCCTTCGTTGTTCAAGCATTCCTGACACCTGCTGAGGAAGTATATATATTTCAAAATCAAGGATAAACCTACACGATTAGTGAGGAATAAAGTAACTGTTACAACCGTTGTAATTTATACTTACCACTCTTCTGTATTAGACATTTAGAAGGCTTCAAGTACTTGTCGATGTAAAATAGGAATAAAAATACATTTTATGATTTAGGGTTGATTAAGACACCGCAAAAGTCAGAAATACCGGTATAGTTTTCGGCACATTCTCTACATTCTGCAAGTGCCCATTTCTCAAGATGTCTGCGTGCATTACACTTCATTTTGCCTAAATTCTCCACCATGGCGTCATTGCCCCAGTTGAAAAATATGGCTAAGAACGTCAATTTAAAGCCAAAGATTTTGCCAAAGATTTTGGAGTGGACAGACCGAACACACTTGGCACAGAAACGTAGGTTAACTCGGGTGTCAATTCTGCAATCTTACGTATCGTTAGTGAAGTTTCTGCACTAAATTCTCAAAAACAGCTTTCCGAAGCTTGTGTTTCACAACGGAAGAGGAAACAGCCATTGTCACAAAAGGTCCCAACAGACTGGCGTGAACACAACTGTAGGTAAACAGTTAGTGCGCATCGCGAGTGTACTCTGTATTTAAAATAATAAATACATGGTTTAAGCATTCTACGCGCAAATTAGAACAAAACCTTGGTTGTCAATTCATTAAATTATCCTGTAGTGTTGTTCGCAGTAGCATAACAACACAGAATCTTGCACAAAATCGTCTCTTTCTATTGAGCTAGGAACACCGCAAACCTGTTTTGTAGCTGTACACGTCGCGAACTCTGCAGTTGGTTCACCAAATCCGTATGTAAGTAATCCATAGTTGAAAGACGTCATTCCAGTTGAGCATGTGTGAAAAATTTCATATATGAAGATGTGTCTAATACCTTAATGCCATATTCACGGAGTGTAGGCGAGTAGCAAAGTAGCTCACCAGGGAAGATAACAGTGCCGTATATTTAAGATTACAATATTTTTGCGTTTAACAACGTTTAAAGGGAAACAATTGTAGAAGACGCCAGAAATTTGAGTATTCACATGCTCTTGTGCTCTTGTACAGCTGCCACTGTCTATTGCTTATGAATTCACTATGTGTCATTGCCAATCTTCCACCCGTAACCTTCGTTCCTGTCCAGAAATTACACTTCATCTTTTTTGTCATTTCTTCGATTTTAAAGTAAACTGACTATTTATGTTAAAATTGTAGCCAAATCATGATCCTGAAAACGCAAGAACAATAGTTCTTTGGTAAAGGAATATTGTTATTCTTGTTGATCAGCGTGACGGATTGCAATATGGCCTCTAATTCTCATTGCCAGCAGCGTTCTAGAACTTCACAATTGTCAGGAAGGTACCGTGATTTATGTTCACCTCTCGCACAAGGTCGGAAGTGCACGTCTTTCGTCTTAATCCTCCTTGTTTCCAGACTCCCACCCAGCACTGCAGTGGCTTAGCAAGTTTGGCTGTCTTCCACTTCCTTGTAGTATCGACTATTGCTCTTCCAACCCACGGGCAATAGTGTGCGGTGAATCTGATCATTTCGGATACCAGAATAATCAGCCACAGGAGATATCATTCTTATATCGTGTAACATGTACTGTTGCTTTCTAATGGCTTCGAATCTATGACTGTTTTTCAGGTATCCCACACCTAGCTGAAATTAAATCCTGTAAAGAAAGCCACAATATTTTGGGGACACCGATGTTGCCTTTCACCCACTGTTCCAAAGAGTTCGAGACATTTTATGTCCAACAAAACGTTCGAGTATAAACGCCATGAAAAAAATCTTTCTATCCTTTAAAAAATTGACTTATCGTCGTAATATGCAACCGATAGAAAAAAATCACAAAAAATTATCAATATCTGTAACGGGGTGTATTAACTTTGAAACCTTTGTGCCATACAGATTTCAACGACAATTATTTCTTGTGATGTACGTAAAAACAGTTTTTCCTAAACACAATCCTACATCTCGAAACTTTCACGAACACATAATACCTCTAATAGCTCATAGTCCTAAGTAACAAACAAAAATGAGCCAAAACTTTAATCTCATGTCGAAAGTACATCCTTCATCAGTGTTTCCATTTCGAAGTCACTCATAAAAGTAGTACGATAGTACTAAGTTTAGATATATTTACCTGAGTCAAACTAAAAACGTAACTGTCCAGTCGTATGAATAGGAGTAGTATTTTAATCTTGAAAGATGGGAATGCAAAAGTCATCACTAAAATGTAGAAGAAACCGGAAGACTTTATCATCGATAATGTCTAAACAAACATCTTGATTCATCAAATCAATATAGTACACATCCAGTCAGAAACGGGAGCTTTATTGCATTAGCCTTGTCCTAGGTTTCGATGTCACCCCACCTGCCAAAGTATCGTAAGTCAGGACGTCGAAAGAAAAATATCGGAGACAGGTAAATCGTAGTTACTCTGAAGACCCTCAGACGTATCGAAACATGAGTCAGGCCTAATGTAATAAAACTCCTGCAACTGATAGCTGTGTACGTTTTTTATTTGAAGCTTGCTCACAGTTGCTCCTACGATCGATATCGATTCGTGTTCACGGTAGCCCAAATGAATGAGCCAAGGTTTTGGTAACAAAATCACAACCTTCTGTACGTAATTGACCTTAAATCTTATCCGCACCCCACAATAACTGCAGATTAGAAACTTTATTGGGCCGGTGCCTTCCATCATTTATGAAACAGCCAAAATTGCTACTCATCAGCCCGCATTACATCCATGACGTGATCTTAGCAGTGTTTGCTCGCACCTTGTTCGAGATGAATGTGCTCTCAGTGAAGGCAACAATTTCTGTTGGTTTTTTAATTATCATTGACAAAGTGTGACACTCTCCGCCTGTCCCTGCCGACTGGATCACTTTGCCGATGAACTTGCGTCATGTTCCACTGCTATGAGTGTTGCACCACTCCTTATACACGTGTTGCACGGTTCACTTTGATACACGATAATTATAATTGTAATAAAAATACAGCCACGGTGTGAACATAGACATGTGCTACTTTGGTAGCTCTTATCCACAAATTCGTCACGTCTCCACGTCAACAAACTGTACTGCGCTGATTCAACGCAGCAGATTTGCACACATACTCTTCACGACAATAGCTTGCGTCTGCGGTGTAAGATACGTGATCGCGTGCAACCAATTCCAAACCGACTACAATGCTCCAAAGCAACCATTGACTAGTAAATTATCTCGTCAGCTGTCTTCCTCCCGTGGAAAAATTTGTCCAGGCATTTCTTATCGTTTCAAAATGTTCAAGCCGCGCGGGAGTAGCCGAGCGGTCTGGAGCGCCACGCTCCGTATCGCGCGACCTCCCGCGTCGGAGGTTCTAATGCTCCCTCGGTCATGGATATGTGTGTTATCCTTAGGTTTGTTTACATTAAGTAAATTGTAAGTAGGGATTATAACCCAGCAGTTAAGTCCCATAGATTTGCGAAAATCTATTGGTCTTAATTGACTGGTTATTAGTCCCTAACTTACAAACTACTTAAACTAAGTTAAAGGAATCTAAGGAGAGAGGGAGTACTTGAACCTCCGTCGAAGAACGGTCGCGCGCACCGCAGCACGGTGCCTCAGTGCGCACGGCCATTCCGCCGCGGCTCTTATCGTTTATGGCGAAACTAATTTTTCTGTACTTAAGTTTTAATGAAAGACTATTCACGACTTCTTTGCCTTTGTCCCGCATATTCAAATGTTTGCAAACCTAAGGGACCAAGTTACTGAGGTAATCGGTCCATACACTTACAAAAAACTAACTTATGCTAAGGACAACACACAGAACCCTGCCCGAAGGAGGGCTCGGAACTCCGACGGGGAGCAGACGCGCACTCCGCAGCAAGGTGCCGTAAGCAGCCGAAACATAGAGCGTGTATCTGAACGAGTGTGGCCAGTTTCTGACGTCACAACGTGCTTGCCGCACGTTAGCGAGGCTTTCACAACGTGTGTGGCAGTATCAAGCATGCCAGATATTCTCAACGTGCTTCTGAACGATCATCAATAAGGTGGGAGAACGCCACCGACGTCACACCACGTGGCTATCCGGAAAGGGGGGGCAGCTTTTTTTGGTAGAGAGGTGAAGACGTCAAATTGGTTGTCGTATTTCATGGGTTTTTTCAGTCTGAGTTTTAAACCATCCTTCACCTCTCAACGATGTGAGGAGTCGCCAGAAACGACACGTGGTTCGGATTCCACGTTAAGCTGTAGGTCCCCTTTCCCCTGTTGGATAACTGGGGTAGGCTAGGGACACGCAAGTCGCCGAAGTGGCGTCCAATTAAAAGACTTGCACCAGGCCAATGAGCCACACGAAATTATTATTATTATGGGTTTTATGTGTTTACCTTAGGTCTTATGAAAGTACGACATTTCAAAGGAAGTAAAAGTAACCGATAAACTGAGAATCTCTCGAAAACCGGTTATTAGAGGTACTTTTTGTTGGAAGGAATAACTGGATACGTCTTATATGTGGTTAAAAAATTTCCGTATTGCAGTAATCTGCCGTTTCAAGGCAACGCGGACTGAAGATCTATCAACACGAATTGTTCTTTACATCATTTGTTGTAATTACATGTCAGCAACTGACGTATCTACCAGTAGTGTATACAACACGTCTAATACCGTCTTTGGTGATACTCAGATAAGTTACTGGCTGTAGCGTAGGCAACTAAGTCGTGGACTGTGAAGTGAAAGGTGTCCTATGGCACCGGTTCAAGGCACAAAGACTTTCCTATAAATTTCATAGAAGTATATTGCATAATATTAAATGCTATGTAAATATAAGTGCGCATTTTCTGAGGAGTCAGTTTGTTGGATTAGTTATATGAACAGGCCAGTTTGAAACTTAGAGTAAAATATGCACTTTATTGTTTTACGTATTGCATTTTACACGTTCTTAACATTTTTCTACTGAATACTACCACTGACCGTGGAAGAATGACCTTTAAGTTTTTTTTTAAAAAAAAAAACGAGACTATTGCAATAATGTTTGCGTTATGTGAAGGCCTTTTCTAATTTTATATCGCACAATTTGTCATGAAACTTTTATAATTCACTTGTCATAATTATTGTCATAACATTCATCTTTTATAAGAGTCCCTTGTTCAAAGATATTTTGTTGTTACTTATGTAGGCCTATATCAGAGGACATAACGAACATATGCAGCCGCGGTGGAGTAGCCGAGCGGTCTAAAGCGTCTCGCTGCGGAGCGTGCGGTTGCTCGCCGAGGAGGTTCGAGTCCTCCCTGGGGCATGGGTGTGTGTGTCGTCCTTACGTTAGTTTACCTAGGTTTAAGTAGTTTGTAAGCTACGGACTGATGACCACGTAGTTTGGCCCGATAGATTTACAAACATTTTTTGAACATATGCAGAAACGCGGAAAAAAGCGATTTAACAAAGCAGGAATTCCACTGTTTTGATTTCATAAACAGTGTGATTCCAGAACTGATGCCTCCGACAACTGTCGCTGGAGCGCGCTGCGGTCGCGTGTAGCTCGTTGAGGCACACGCCCCGTATGCTCAAGTTGCGCCATCTCCGAACATTAAGCCGCACGTTAAACTCGGCGCGTTGACCACACACGTTCAGACACACACTCCGTGTGCCGACGGCTTTAGAGCGCACGGCCACTACAGCGCGCTCCATTCAATTATCTTCACAGTGCTACCCACCGGAGAAAATTTGTGTACCCCAGACTGCAAATTTCGTTATTCATATGAAAATGTGCGAACATTTTTCTAAATCATGTTTAAATAAATCGAGAATTACCTGGTATTCTCCTACTGGGACGTGGGAAACCGCCTAAAAACCACGTACTGGCTGGCTGGCACACCGACGGGATGTCGTTAATACACTGGGCGGTTCGGAACCGAGGCCGTTGTATCAGTACCGTCCAGCTACGGCAGGGGCGGCCAGGAATTGTGCTCGTGTGAAGCGCACCCGCACGTGTGCTGTTAACTGTGTGCAGCGTGCATGCAGGGGCAAGACGGCCACCCGATTCTTTTGTTTCCCATGCCCGGCATACCCTTTCCTGTCCTCTCACCGCGTCTTTCTGTAATTTTAGACCTTGTTGCAGGAGCTGCCAGTGATCTCAGGGCTGCCTGGCTGTCTGAATAGATATAGATGCTACGATCTTTGTAGCACCTACATTATTCTTACTGTGAACTAGTTGGCTCGGCGAGTGTCGGTGGCTAAAGGCGTGTGGCGGCGAAGAGGCGTTCGCAGCGTTGGCCGTGATTCTCTGGTTTCACTGGCGGCGTATCTGCTTCTGGGCTCGTCAGTTGAACAGCGCCCGTGGTAGAAACGACGACTGTGCGTTTAAGGGCCGTAAATTCTACCGAATTGCCTCGTGGCGGTGCGGTGTGATTTTCCCATCTTCTAAAAAGCGTTGTGTTGTGCTACGATCAGAGGTAGCGGCGCGGCGTCGAGGTACTGTGTTCTTGCCCTGGAGTCGAACCAGCGTTCTTCAGGCTGCACGTCTTAGATTGGCAGAACCTTGAACGGAGATCACAGCTGACTATCACGGTCAGACCGCATCCAATCGTTCTGGCCAGTCATCCGGGGTGAGTTCTTCTGTTATCCTTGATCTCCTTCCAAACGCTGTATTGGCGGCCAGATCCTTCCGTCTTCTTTCTTCTATCTTCAACTCTAACTGTCATGCCGGTGACTGATCACGACTGAAACTTCACTTCTGTTACTGCTGCTGCTGCTGCTACTAACACCGCTACTGCCAATCTGGCGATACTACTCCATCACTCTTTCTGCACCAATCTCTCCGTCTCTTACTGTCCGTCACTGTATGTCACGCGGTGTCTTCTTGGCTGTGGTATTTATTTGATGGACCTGGCTGGAGGTGAACGATCTTCGGGGTCGTTGTCTGCTGTCGCGTTGTACAGTCTCTAGAAAGGTCGAACGTCACGTTGCTCTGGAGTTCAATATACTAGGTTACTGGCTTCTGATCACATTGCTTCTAGAAGTTCGCGACGCTTACGTTTTCAGTCCGTGCTTTCACGTGATTTCGTCGGTCGATGGCCTGATCGCTGAATCAACGGCTTCCGCTTGTGGAGAGAGCGATGGACTTCTTGCCACACGTGACTACTTGGCGGGGCAATGTCGTGCTGAATCCGATGCGTTAGCCGGTCGATGGACTTCAGGAATGCAGCCTAAGTCTGCTTTTTTACTCGGCCGTGCCTGACCGAACTGAACTAAGTTCTCACTTTTACTTCGTGTTATTCACTTTCATTTATTATTGAATTTTATTTCACTAATTTATTTACACATTTTACTGCACTCAACAGGTGACAGTAAATTAAGATACTATTATGTTATGGGTTGCTTGATTGCGTAAATTTCCTCGCAGAAGATGTTCAAACAGCCCACTGTCAACTTGAAACCATTTTGCTGTTCCTGTAGGCAGGTGTGTCTTTATTCCCTTTTCAGTTTCCTCTCTTTCATACTTCTGTACGTCCTAGCGCTGTCATGTGTCATTCCTATTCGAAATTGTTTATTTCGGTCCCCTGTACCTGTGTTTAATGTACTACTTGTGGAAAATGAAGCTTCTAATCCAGCAGGTATTAAATCAGTACAAACAATTTAATATAAACAATAATCTGGTAGACTATGAGCCTTAGATAACAATTGACTTAACTGATTAGAATTCCACTGAGCTGCAGATGTAACATAACGTTTACTCTAAACATTATCTTGAGCATCTTTAACATATTGTCACACGTGATAGAGTCGAGTATTAATAAAATGTAAGCCACCATTTTAAGAGCACACGAAAAATTGATGATTGATCGACGCTGTTATCACTGCCACCAATTCTAGTAGTATTCATTCCACTAGAACGAATTGGTGCAGGACGTACTTCTTCTTCAGCCATCTCTATTCCGTTATCTGGGATATCTTCAGGTGCTTGTTTATATTGAACAGGACCAGGTCATTTAAAAACCTCGAATGAAAACTAAATGAAGATCTAGCTACACTGAAACAATACTATATCTGGCATCTTAAAGTCAACATGACGAAATCAGTAAGCACAGTCATGCATCTGAACAACAAGGAAGCGAGAAGGGAACGCCACCTGGTTATAGATGAGAAACCTGTCAGCCACGAGAATTTCCCAAAATATCTCGCAATTCAGTTAGATCACAGCATGACTTTCAGGCAACAACTAACTGAAACTGCCCAAAAGCTAAAGACGAGAAATAACCTGCTCAACAGACTGACAGGCACCACTTGTGGTTGTGATGCTGCTGCCACTCTGCGAACTGCTGCACTCGCACAGGTGTACGGCGCTGCAGCATATTGTGTCCCAGTCTGGGGCACAAGCCCGCATGCCAACAAAATGCCTCACTAAGATCCGTCACCGGCACACTCAGGCCAACCCCTGTTGAGTGGCTACCAGTGCTGGTAAACATCGCTCTCGCTTCCATTCGCAGAGAAAAAGCAACTCGGGATATAGAAGAAAAAATTACAGCAAACCGAAGGCTACCTATACATGCCGACTCAAGTCAGGAAACCTCTAGTCTGGAGCAGAAAAATGGGCACAGAAGGTGTCGATGCTGAATGGAGGACTGCATGCAGGGTCTGAGAAGAGGCATCGTGAAGAACCATCACCTAATCCATTACCCAACCAAAAGGGTGGAAGGCTTCGAACCCAGCAGGTAACACTGGTCAACACTAAACAGGTTTCGCACTGGAGTTGGACGATGCAGGCGGCAAACAACGAGCCCGCTGCAGTGGCCGAGCGGTCTGCGGCACGCCAGTCACCGTCTGCACGGTCGCTGCGGTCGGGGATTCGAATCCCCCCTCGGGCATGGATATTTGTGCCGTCCTTAGTAGAACGTAGTTCTTAAGTAGTTTGTAAGTTAAGTCCCATAAGCTCTACACAGCAAACAACGAAATGGGACTGTACAGACAATTCGTGTTGTTACTGTGGCGAGGTACAAACAATGGACCATCTTCTTGTTTGTAACATTCATGGTTACAGAGACGATTCACTAATTCGCTCCACAAGTTAACGGACAATGCCAGGAAATGTCTCCATAACCTGTTACTGTATAATTAAAGTTTTTAATTTATAAGATTTTTATTACATTTAATGTAATAATGTAGCTTTCCTGGCATAATTGTAATGTAATAACTGATATAATTTGTTTCCATATTGTAAGTTCGACACGCTCATCTTGATTTCTATTAATGTTCTCTGTACGATGTATCTGGCAGATCGACGGAAGGAAACTTAGGGTTTAACGTCCCGTTGTCATTAGAGACAGAACTTACGCTCGGATTTTCGGGGAAGGATGGGGGAGGAAATCGGCCGTGCCCTTTGAAAGGAACCATTCCGGCATTTGCCTGGATGGATTTAGGGAAATCACGGAAAATCTAAATCTGGATGGCCGGAGGTGGATTTGAACCACCATCCTCCCGAATGCGAGTCCAGTGTCTTACCACTGCGCCACCTCGCTCGGTCCTGGCAGATCGAACGAAAAATAGAAAGGACCAGGTCGCCCATCTTCTTCAGCTTTCCGTTTTATTCCAAAAACGGCCTCACTCCCGCCCTCATATGGAAGACCCCCAGCTGACTTTGTAACGTCACAGCTGCGTCCACCTAATCCTCGATGGTCGAAGCTGCCGTTATATTCTATTTGCTGTTTAATCATTTAATAATTGTTCCAATGATTCGACAGTAGGGGATACGGACAATTACTAGGTTGATCCATAACAATAAACTTTGTTAACTTCCATTATTATGGAAGGACAAATGTTAAAAACTCATCCTTTCTGTACACTGATTAAATAGCCGCGTGCCACCACGATAAATGTCTACAAGTCCACACTGAAACATTTCAATACGCAACTGCATATGCGATATGACTGAAGGGCGAAAACTTTAGCCACCACTAAACGCGGGTTACGGACGTACTGTCAACATGCTACTGCCTCGCACTGTGGTCGACGGGAGACTGCCGCACACCAGGGTTGCCAACTCGATAGTATGAAATACCTCTGACCACCCTTTGAATCGGAAGAAAAACCTCCAGATTTCTCGTTTTTTATATAATTACATAAGTACCGGTACATAAACAATATTTATAATTATTATTTTCAACTCTTCGAACAAAACGTACTGGTGCTGCCTCAAACTGCAGTAGTTGAAAGATATTCATTTATTTACAAGCATCGCCAACATTACAATGCTCCTTGAGGCGAAGTATTACTGTACACATTGTTAGAGTAACGTTTCCAAGCACTGCAACAAGCAGCGGATGCTGCCTTCAAACATACCTCTTGCAGCTCCCAACAGCCACCGCGCCAATCGTCAAGTTATCGTGGCCAAATAGTGTATAATGTATGGGTGTCCCATTTAAGCTGATACATAGAAATAAGTCGAAAAATAAAAATATTCACCGTATCCAAAAATGAATATCTCCAGGGGATGATCTGCCTGACCTGAACTCAAATATCTCCCGCTCCTGGAAGTACCCTTGTCCGCTCAGTAAATTAATTATCATCGTAAACGGAATATTTCACAACAAAACCTTTTCGTTGCTATGAAGAAACACACTGTAATACATTCGGATATTCCGCGAAGGCAAATTATTAAATATCGAAATGGTTGCCGTATACCACCACCTGTGTTTCTCATCCCTAAGCCATTCTTTTCTAAACTTTTGAACGTACGGCACTTTAGTTTTTCCCATTGTTCGCTCACTTACGGTTCTTCAAAAATTTGTTTAAAATAAAAGAAACACAACTGTTTATAAACAATTTCAGTTTCACACACTGTATCTGAACACCATGACATACCAACTGACTTGCAGTTGCAGCAACAATCGCGACAATGACCTACGTCAATCATCATTTATTATTGTTAAAGTGAATTATTCGCGCCACTCTAAACTTTAAAAATAAAAGTGACCAAAGGAAACTAAAATACCTTCGAAAAGTGAAAAACCTCCATCCGAGCAACAAAAAAACCTCCAATTTTCCCTCTTACCTCTGATTCTTGTTTTTTTTCCCCTCTGACGGAAGCAAAAAACCTCCAGAGGGAAACCTCTGACATTGGCAACCCTGCCGCACACCGGTCAACAAACAAAGAACATTCCAACCTAAGCATTGTTGCCAGCAGCTCTCGCTGCACACCAACGATAACTATCGTTCGACCAAAACGTACCAAAGAGGTTACTAACCTAAAACCCTGTATCCTCACAACTACGAAGTCACGACACTTGTGCGTGCCTTTATTGCGCCACCTAACAGACAAGTATTACCCAAATTATAGTTCCCTGGCTATTCAGGTGTCCCAGATACCTAGAGGCATGGTGTTAGCACAGACAAATATATACAGACGGGAAACCTCTGTAAGGGCCGGTCCTACGTTCGGGGGTGCGGGGAGGGAGGGTTTCCAGCAGTTCCGAAAGATGTCCCATGATGGCGCTGCGGTCAGAAGCAGCCCTTAAAACTGGCCAGAGCAGGCGGCAGGTAGCGGCTGTCCCCACCACCACCTCCCCTCAAACGCCGGCACACCGTACACAGCCGTGGCCTCGTGGTAGGCGACACGAGCTCTCCCCTCAGCCTCCCCTCCACGCTACCCTCTGACGTGCGAGAGGCACCCTAAGCCAGCGAACCGCCTGACACCTACTAGGGTGGGCTGCTTCTCTGTATATGTTACTCTGTGGTGTTAGGGACCAGAAATGGGAAACTGACGTCGTGACGGAGGAGACGGGCTGGAGGCAGTGGCTGGGGATGGGACGCGGACGGGGACCTAGGCACGGCGCGGCGGCGCGCTGGGTTCAGCACGGAGATCAGATAATAGCGAGAGAAGGGCGCGCCTGGCAGGCAGCGCGCCGGGATTTACGCCCTCCTCAGGCGGCGCGAATGAAAGCCGCATAAAACCGAGTGAAAGGGCGGAACTGCGGGGCGCGGGCCGCACAACTCTGGCCGTGAAAACGCAGGTGGCGCCGTGGCGCTAACGACGGCGACGCACAAAGGCGGCGTAATGGACGCGATCAAACGGCCGCTGGCGCTGGCGCGACAAAGCGACTACCCGCTGAGTGCCGCGCCTCCTCCACAGGGCTCTTATTGTCTCCGCCCGAATCAGAAAGCTGCCTGTCTGCCCCGACTACGATTCACCCCTTTGAGGACACCCTCGGCTCAATTAACTGTTGACAATAATTGCTTGTCGAAGTACATTCAAAGAACGTAGGGTCTGTTGTGCTGCACGTCGTACAGTGTTTCAGATGGGTGTGAAATATAATTACTGACCTACAGTACGCTCCTCTGTGTCGGTGTGTTCTTCTGTCCAAAGGCTGGGTTGGTGCAGCTCTCCACGCTATCCCGTCCCGTGCGAGACTCTTCATCTCCGAATACGAACGGCAGCCTGCGTCCTTTTGAACCTTCTGTAGCCATGTAACTTGGTGGCGCATGAAAGACTCGTGGCGAGGTCGCAGCAGTCCTCAGAAAGAGAGAGCTATACAAAGAATACAGTCCAGAATGAAACTTTCACTCTGCAGCGTAGTGTGCGCTGATATGAAACTTCCTGGCGGATTAAAATTGTGTGCCGGAACCGGGACTCGAATCTGGGACCTTTGCCTTTCGCGGGCAAGCGCACTACCGACTGTGCTATCCCGGCACGACTCACGATTTCGCCTCACAACTTCCACCAGTACCTCGCCTCCTCCTTTCCAAACTTCACAGAGCTCTTCTGCGAAACATGCAAGACTAGCACTCCTGGAAGAAAGGATATGGTGGAGACATGGCATAGCCTAAGGGATGTTTCCAGAATGAAACTTTCACTCTGCAGCGGAAACATCCCTTAGGCTGTGGCTAAAGCCATGTCTCCACCGTATCCTTTCTTCCAGGAGTGCTAGTCTTGCATGTTTCGCAGGAGAGCTTCTGTGAAGTTTGGAAAGTAGGAGGCGAGGCACTGGCGGAAGTAAAGTTGCGGGGCGACATCGTGAGTCGTGTCGGGATAGCTCAGTCGGTAGAGCACTTGCCCGCGAAAGGTAAAGGTCCCAGGTTCGAGTCCCGGTTCCGGCACACAGTTATAATCTGCCAGGAAGTTTCAAATAATACCGTATTTACTCAGCTATAGCACCCCACCGTCTATAGTAGATGAAAATATGAAATTTAAAAAATTCATGAGTGTTAGTTACGTGAAATTTGTCACTACTAATTTACACGAAATTTGGCAACATGACCTGCCGCTAGCTCCTAGAACACTTGTAACAGCAGCCGAATACCACTCTTGATTCAGTATAGCTGCGCTTGCATTTTTCCACAGTTACTGTGAATTCTGATTTATACTACTAACAACATACGAAAATGAGTACCGGTCATCGGAGAATCCGTTTACGGCATTGTTTAACTTGAGAGCTGTCGATTTTGCAACGAATCTTAACATCCGTGCGGCAGCTCGTGAAACTGAAGTTTTCGTATTTCAGGTATTTACTTTTAACAGAACGTGTCTTCTGCTAGCCACGAACTGCAACGTAAGATGAGCATAACACAAGCGGACGTTTGTAATGGAAACTGTGACTCATTGAACAACATACTTGTTCCAGAATGAGAAGCTAAAAACGTGGGTTTGCCTCTGCTTAACCTGTCTTTGAACAATAATCGTAAAGTGATTATTGCCTCGCGCATTTCTACATTTCATCCTTAACGCAGTTCTACACGACCTCGTTGTTGTGCCTTTCAATGTTTGGGATGAAGTTCATATATCCCGTAATATACCCATTTAGCGTTCCATGTAGGCCTAACACATGGACATTTTCATAACAACAGTAGTCACATCGCTGGCTGTATTTATTATTCTCTGGAGACTTCCGTTAAGTAATCAAGAAACGTAACGAAAACGAGGGCAGACGATGTCGACGTATCTGCAGTTGCCAGTTATCATAATATAGTAATGTAAAGCCAAAATGAACAAGTCAAATGGAAGATTGAAATATCGTATACAAAATTACCCGAAAAGTAAATAGAAAATAAAATTGTACTCGGGACGGATATCGATGTTAATAACATGCACAACTGGGCGAGAGTTCCTGAATTGGTCAACGGTCTGCATACAATTTTAAGTTTATACTGTGTTCTTGGAGGGGGGGGGGGGGTGTTACTCGTTACTCTCGTAGTTGTCCGATTATTTTTAACAGCAGACTACAAACGAGTTTACTAGGTTGTCTTGCTTATAATATCTCTTATCAGGCGGCATGTTGTATCGGTAAATAATTCGCGCAGATGCAAGTAAAACATCTTTTTTTACTTTCTTGCTGAAGTCTTGTAGATTCTATTAACTAAAGAAAACAATTTTTAACGTTTGTTAATGTAATTGATTATTACGGTACGACACAGATATCGGTTTATAAGCCCAGCCCATAACATAGGTCGTACGATAATAATAAATGTTCTGAAAAAAGGCTAAAAGATTTTCTTGTAGATAAATCAGTAACTTGTTGTAGCTATCAGATTAACATTATATCAATGCCTTTGGTTTCGGAGAGTCTAATAAGATCTTTTACACTTCTCCTAATGTGTGGAAAACCTCTGAGATAATTTTTCGTATATGGCAAGTACTCCAAGTTGTTTCTTGTAGATTCTGCTATTATTTGGCATACCAGCATCAGCGATACACATTTTCTTTTCTCCAAAATTTTGATGTCTTGTATGTAGTGTTCCAGCATTCGATCATCTTAAGCCGAAGTTCGGCAGTGATTTCGCACGTTTCATTTTCAACAAGTTTCTTTGGCTTGTCCCACCAGTTCCCTGCCATACGCAGATGATAATTTTGCTGGTAGTCCCATCTGATCTTCGTGCCGTATCATTGTGCCCCTGCTTGCAAACCTAAGCAGTCTTTTGCAACGGCTGAAGATGAGATCAACTGTTAAGTCAACTTCTTACGTTGTTCATTTCTCATTTCTGGGCTTGCTGGTGTTACTTCTGATGACCTGTTTCTATGCAGAGAAAACTTCCTTCAGTTTATTCCTAGAGAGTTCCTTTGGTCAGTCAAAGCCAGATCTATTTTTTACCAGATTTTTCTACAGTCTTCTTTGCCCATCCTGTGCTTTATTACGCAGGTTTTCACTGTGACATTAGACAATAACTTTCCGCCATTCAGACTTGGTTTCCTGTACCTTGAGAAGTTTTCTGTTATGGACTTCAATTTTGTCATCACTATTATTTTTATTACTTGTAGTGGCACAGTGTTTTGTTAAAAGATTAAAAAAATAAGAAGTGGAGTGTGAGACGAAGTATGGCCAGAGTTGTATCTTCGCTATCGTCGGTGCACGACACGACGGCTGGCGCACTCGCTACGACTCCTAAAAGTTTGAACCCCTCTGTCTTGGAAACGATTGAGAAACGCATTTTACCAGAGCAGCATGTGTCGTACATAGCTATCTGCAACAATCGAACGAAAGATGAAAAAAGAAAATCGATGATTCGTTTCCTGTATGCTTTTCTCGCGAAAAGTTACATCTGGCGCGATTTGTCGTTCTTCGGCGCTTTCAGTTGTACAGTAAGCTACTGGGCAAATATGGGCTGCATTCAAAATCAATTTTCGTTACCTGTTGCTAATCACAACTAATTAGTCGATCAGACGGAAACTATGCATGAGATATTTGAAGGTCTAATTTTAGGCATTGATTTGATTTGATTTGATTTTTTCAGGAAAGCTAAAACAGTCTTGGTCTAACCCGCCACTGCCCGCACCGAAACTAAGTTTATTGCGCGGTATCGCTCCCTGTATGGCTAGTAAAGCCAACCAATGCCCTTGAACAGTGCAAGGAGTCCCTTTACCAGTTCTTTATTAGACACAATTTCTTCGGGTCCTGTTGTCCCAAATGTTCTGTGCCTTTTACTCTCCAATGCAATGCATTCGAAGATCAGATGTAATGTAGTTTCATCACCGTCATCACAGAGTATACATTTAGGGTCCTCTTCTGTTATTCCCATTGTATGTAGGTGTGTTTTGAAATTCCCATGGCCTGTCAGCAATCCAACCATGAGAACCCCGGCCGCTGTAGCCGAGGGGACTGAGGCGCTCCAGTCACGGTCTGCACGGCCACGACGGTCGGTGGTTCGAATCCCCCCTCGGGCATGGATATTTGTGCCGTCCTTAGTCTTAGCTAGTTCATAAGTAGTTTGTAAGCTTAGGGACTGATGACCCCGTAGTTAAGTCCCATAAGTTCTACAAACATTTGAACATTTGTTCAGACCCAGGGTTGTAGAGATTCTTTTAAAACAACGCTTTTGCATCATTACCTTGTCATGTTTTTTTGATGGACTTTTGTCCAATATTCTGTCTTCTGAGCCAGTTACGTAGCTCCAATTTGATCATTTTCTTGGTGATTGTCAGGACAGGTTCCGGTCCAATAAATGGAGTCTCTGCCCCCATCCTGGCTGAACTGTCGGCATGTTCGTTGCCACTGATCTCCGAGTGGCCAGGGACCCACAATAGTTTTACTCTATTGCTTTCCCCTAGCTCCACCAGAACCCTGTGACATTCTGCAACAATTTTAGACCTTGTTGCAGGAGCTGCCAGTGATCTCAGGGCTGCCTCGCTGTCTGAATAGATATAGATGCTACAATCTTTGAAGCACCTACGCAAATTCTCCTCCACAGACGCCCTGATGGCAGTGATTTCCGCCTGGAATACTGAGGCCAGTTTCCCTAGAGAGATGACGCCCTCCAGTCTTGGCTGCACCCCATATAACCCGGCCACTTTTAGGCATGTTAGCGTGTTATTTATCATAAGACTTGCATTTTGTTGTGCACAATAATAGCATCCACGTAGTGATGCCCAAGAAGTTCGTTCACCACTTTGACCGCCTCTTTGAAGTTACTGTTACTGCAAGAGAGACGCTCTGTAGCTCGGTACGGGCTTTTATCGAAGTTTCGAGGACATACATTTACCGAGGAGTCTAGCAGTATATTGCTCCCTCCTACGTATATCTCGCGAAGAGATCATGACGATAATATCAGAGAGATTAGAGCCCGCACAGAGGCATACCCACGATCTTTCTTTCCGTGAACAGTACGTGACTGGAATAGGAGGGAGGACCGATAGTGGTACTCAAGGTACCCTCTGCCACACACCGTCAGGTGGCTTGCGGAGTATAGATGCAGATAGTATCGTAGAGCAAAATTTGTTTTGTGGGGATTCATCTCTGAAATGAACGTGACTTTATATACAGTCTCACCTTGAAGTGCTAGATAAAACGTTCCATGTAGCAATATTTCGTACTAGTATGTCCTCCCCAATTACATTGTGTGGGGTATAATAATCCCATGGGCTGTTCACACAGAAACTTTTTGAATAATTGTACCCTAGGTGTACTATGTAGTGTCGCAGATAGTGTTGAAACCAAATACAACCCACAGCATTGTCGTTCATAGGCAGTAACGGCCAAGGGAACGCCGAAAATTGGCAATAAAAGTTCCTACATTTCCGTCAGAGGTAGCGCGTTGCTAACATTGACACGTGTGTCAAACCTGCTGTCGGAATCACAGTTAATTCGTCGGCAGATACGCTCTGTGAGAGAGTGTATGCAATGTTCACTGAGTCAGGACAGTGAACTGCGATTCAGGATAGTGTGCTTCATTTCTTCAGAGTACTGCGCTACGCAGGACATAGTCCTCAAGACTTGTTGACATAATGAGACTTACAAGGAGGCTACATGGCAATCGGATATTTGTTATTTTTTATATTATTAGTACCGGTACGTGAAGTTCAGATTTCAAATATCAATCTCTTAGATTCGTTGCAACTCTAAAAAATTCTCGAGAAAACCTACTTTCGCGTTTTTCGTTGTTATTTAATTACCCCTAGTAAAGGCAAAGTTTCCGACGGCCGGCGTATCTCGTTCTTCTCTTCGTTGAGTTAGAATACCTACACAATTAAGATATAAAGTTTAATATTTATTAAGAAATTGTAAATAGAAATTTATACACCCTGAGACTGTTTTTCGTCTCGATAATGTCAGACATTAATGATAAAGGTAAAGCAATGAATTAAAATTTGTGATGCAGCCGGGAATCGAACCCGGACCTCCATACTTACTAGACAGACGTCTGGACCACCGCATCGTACGGATTCTGTCTTTTTACAGTCGTAACCTTTCTCTGTATAACAACTAGAAAACAAGGCTAATTTACATTCATGAAGATATCTGTTTTACAAAAAAAAAAAAAAAAAAAAAAAAAAAAAAAAAAAAAAAAAAAAAAAAAAAAAAAAAAAAAGTTTAGATGCGAACCGATCATTTCAGAGAAGATTGGAGATGACAAGTGATGATTAACTATTGAATGAAGTATTATGCACTGTTCTCTCTCACTAATTTTCCTATTATTACAGTTATTACGGGTACTTGTTTGATGAAATAGGTGTCGTTTTGTTGGCGCTTAACGGACATATTTCACTTTACGACAAAAGTACACGTCACAAACCGAGATTCGAGCCTCAGATACTCCAGCGCTACTAAATGAACCACGCCGACAGTCGGATGTTTCGCCCTTATTACAGTTAGTCGCATAACTTCGATATACTTCAAAGTCGATTTTCTCAGGAATGATTTAGAGTTTCATTGAATGGCTTTGTCAAACTGAAATTTCACAGCTTCAAGTAGCATAAATATAAAAATTACAAAAAATCGAATAGCCATGTGGTCTTCTTGTTATAAAATATTGCGGACAGTCACGAGAACTTTGAAGTATACACGCAGATGTCTGGACTTTATCAGTCTGATTGTACACCCAAAGCCGATCAGTTCATTTGTTCGTAATACTTTTTTTTGTCACGAAAATTGGGGGCTCTTTCTGGAAATGTACCTAAATCGCCTACTTGTCATATCCCGACAAAACAGTCTATGCTTACTGACTATATTAACGACAGAGGGAAAAGAAAAAGAGAATAGTTAATCAGTTCGCGCGTTTATGTCAGAGGTGCAAATCGTGCACCGAAAAATATTAATACAAACAGTTCACAATTGTTAATGACCAGAAGATATTACATGGGATAAAATACACCTGACAAACGACAACGTAAATTTATACGCCCTTCTCTGTCAGGGTGTGGATTAATCATTCTGTTTTGAAGTTGAAATGTTATGTGCAGATACTGAATATTCATAATCTGTTTATACTTTAGATACATATGCATGCTTTTTATATTAGTTTTTAAATTACGGTGTTGGGATGATTTTTCGGGCTCGATTATACCACAGATTTCAAACAACTCGACGAGAATATCACTAAAGGAAAGTTGTAATAAAGTCAACGAGTTTGAATAAATGAACCGGAAGATGACACGTGTGACACTGAACGAGTATGCCGCACAGCATAGCCTGTAACTGATAACACTGCCTGTAGTGCCTTGTCATTGCAGTATCGTAAAAAATCCAAGCACAGCTTTGCATGAAACATTCGGAGCGGAAATGTTTTATGGACCATGGCCACACAACCCCGAACAATCATCAGCTGTTATGACATTCGGTGGTGAAAGCATTTATTGTACTATATGTAGTTTTCGTTTGGCGACTGTTTTTTGCTTCTTACATTTTGTACTCAGGATGACATCTTCAGCTGTACAGTACCTGAACCGAAAGAATGTATTACCTTTGTAACGTAATGTTTGTAAATCTATGGGACTTAACTAGTGTAGCTATCAGTCGCTAGGCTTACAAACTACTTAAACTAACTTAAACTAACCCAAGGACAACACAAACACCCTTGTCTGATGGAGGACTCAAATCTCCGACGGCGAGCGACCGCGCCGCAGCAAGGTGTCTTAGAGCCAGGTACCCTGTTCGTACAACTCTTAATAGTGATCATCTCCTTGCACTTAAAAAAGTATCAACAAACCACAGGTTATTTCTGGTAAGCTGCCGAATAGACACGTTGCTATTAAATTAATGTCCTCATCAAACAACTATGGCTAGTAATCACAGTGCTGAAGATATACTAAAGTGATTTTGAGTTGGTGCACTTTGGTAGTAATCTACGCGATCGTTGCCCGATATGACAATGTGGTCCGGTATCAACATGACTAATTCTAAACCACTTCTGTTTCTCGTTTCTGACACTTGGAAGTGTACCGAATTGCATATTTTGTAACTGTCATTTCCTCGTGGAAACAATCCAACCAGTTTTAGGTGTAATTAACCTCCTATCTGATTTAAATATGTGTGGTGTCTTTTCTTTCGTGGCGAGCACTGATCCTTTTTCTTAGTGCGGAGGCACTTCTAGGTCCTTACTCTTGAGGGAATCAGGCGCTTATAAAAGGAATCGCCAGCTTGAGTAACAGTGGGCAGTGTAAAGGTGAGGATTTGTATTTGGTAGGAGACAAGCTAGAGGTATCCATGAAGATATAGGGTTCTCAGTGTCACCAGTGGTATAGAGGTCAGCGCAACTGCCTACAAGCAGGAGACCCGGGCTTGAATACCGGCTGTTTTCAACTTTATCCATTCGCATATTATGTCGTAAATTCCGTGAATGTGTCCTGACTGATTATTCCGAGATAACTCGGGTTTAAATGTTCTGCTAAGAAATATCATCCCGAGATTACTGTGGCTCCCAAATTTTTCGCGTCCCTGAAGCAGTATCCCGATTAAAATCGTAGTTGTTTCTGCTGCTAATAATACGCTTTTTTTTAAATATTTATTGAAGTAATAATGTGTCCTTTATAATCATTTGGGTGTTTGGGTGTTGTTGCAGTATTTCATTCACTTGCAGTTATTCGAAATAGTGCTTATTCCAGTGACGAAGAGCGGCAATATATAATGTGTTTTAACGAATTTTTGTATAGATTTTTGCTGAACTCAAGATGCAATAGCGCATCAACTTTTATCCACTCCAATCTTGTATAACTCCTTAGATTTTAAAGATAGAAGTGAAAATGAATTAAAGAGCTTAAACAATAAGAAAGAGTTTTTGAAGTTAGGAGGTAAAACAATCACTCTCCGTAAAACTGGCGTCCCCCTATTATTTCCCTCGATGAAATGCCGTTAGACGACTGCAGTGTAAACTGACCTCGTGACCTGTCCTACATTGGCGTCAAATAATTCCCTCTCATCATGTATTCAGGCCACGTCACTCACACTTTGTGCGTCACCCCACTCCTGTATCCAGTGCTTTCCTGTCGATAATTGTCCCAACACTCGCCACCGATGCAGTTAATTTGAAGCGTTGAGAATTTGTCTCACTGCACTCTTGTTGCAATCTATTACCGTTCGACAGCTTGCCGGTTCTTATTTCATAGTGCACTGCCACCTGCTTCATGTTTTCATCTAAGCTCTGAGCTGAGACATTGTCTGCTCATTTAACTTTGAGCTCTTCGGAAAAGGCGAGTTAGTGTTTATGAAAACATCAAATAGAAGACAGCATGTCATTCTGCAGTTCTTCGGACGTGAAATAATTTCTGGCGTGTCCCAAGTGACCGTTATAGTACCATTGGATTTCCGGATACTTATTAGCAGGAATGGTCGAGTGGTATGGACCCCCACCTTATGAATAGCGAGACCGCTTGGGTCGGAGGATGGAGTCCTCATTTTGGCGTGGGTTGGTGTTAGTGGTTGTCCTTACTATCAATTAGATTAAGTAGTTTGTAAATCTAGGCACCAATGACCACAGAAATTAGGATTACAAACATTTGATTTTAAAAGAGACTTTTCGCGGATGTTGCAGAAGTAAACGGAAAAGTTGCCACGCTGGAAGACTAGCTAAATGCAGTGTATCGACGCTTGCAGCGGCGCGGAGATGGCTGCATGCCATGTCACGGATAGTGCTCCCGCTGGAGGTTCCAATCCTCCCTCGGCATGTGTGTGGAGACTGGTTTGATGCAACTCTCCACCCTACTTTATCCTGAACAAGCCTTTTCATCTCCTCATACGAACGGCAACCTACATCCATTTGAATCTGCTTACTATATGCGTCTCTTGGTCTCCCTCTGCGGTCTTCCCCACACACTTCCCTCCAATGCTAAATTTACGATTCCTCGATGTCTATGAATGTATCCTACCTTCTTTTAGTCAAGGTATGCATAAAATTCCTTTTTTCACCAATTCTGTTCAGTACCTCCTCATTAGTTACGCGATCCACCCACCTGATTTTCAACATTCTTCTGTAGCACCACATTTCAAAATCCTCTATTCTCTTCCTGTCCGCACTGTTTAACGTCCATGTTTCACTACCGTACAAGACAACACTCCACACAAACGCCTTCAGAAAAGACGTCCTTACACTTAAATTAGTATTGGATGTTAGCAAATTTCTCTTTTTCAAAAAAGCTATTCTTACCATTGCCATTCTGCATTTTATATCCTCTGTACTGCGACCGTCATATGTTATTTTACTACCCAAATAACAAAACTCATGTACCACCTTCATTGTTTCGTTACCGAATCTAATTCCTTCAGCATCGCCTGATTTTCTAAGACTGCATTCCATTATCTTTGTTTTGCTCTTGTTAATGTTCATTTTATACGCTCTACATCTACATACATACTTCGCAATTCACCGTAAGGTGCGTGGCGGAGGGTACACTGTACCAATACTAGGCATTTCCTTTCCTATTCCACTCCCAAACTGAAAAAAATAATGCCTATATGCCACCGTACGAGCCCTAATTTCTCTTATCTTGTCTTTGTGATCTTTACGCGAAATGTAAGTAGGC
The DNA here is from genome assembly GCA_026315105.1 of Locusta migratoria. Lineage (NCBI taxonomy): Eukaryota > Metazoa > Arthropoda > Insecta > Orthoptera > Acrididae > Locusta > Locusta migratoria. The sequence goes on from CM048745.1 coordinate 571,679,274, forward strand.
GGCAGCAAGATCGTACTACACTCAGCTTCAAATTCCGGCCCTCTAAATTTCCGCAACAGAATTTCACGAAAAGAACGTCGTCTTTCTTCCAGCTATCCCCAATTGAGTTGCCGGAGTATTTCCGTGACACTCGCGTATTGGTCGAACGTACCGGTAACAAATCTAGCTGCTCGTCTCTGAACCGCCTCTATGTCTTCCTTTAAACTTATCTGCTGCGGGTCCCAAACACTTGAGCAATACTCAAGACGTGGTCGTACAAGCGTTTTATACGCGGTCTTCTTTACAGGTGAAGTACATCTTCCCAAAATTCTCCCAATAAACCGAAGTCGGCTGTCCGCCTTGCTCACAACTGCCCTTACATGCTCGTTCCAGTTCATATCGCTCTGCAATGTTACGCCTAGATATTTGAACGACGCGACAGCTTCAAGAAGCTCACTACTAATGCTGTATTCGAACATTATGTGATTGTTTTTTCTACTCATGCGCATCACCTTACATTTTTCTACATTGAGAGCTCGCTGCCATTCTTCGCACCAACTAGAAATTTTGTCTAACTCATCCTGTAAGCTATTACAGTCAGCTACAGACGATACCCTCTCATACACCACAGCATCATCAGAAAACAGCCGCAAATTACAACTTACTCTGTCCATCAGATCATTTATAAAGATAGAAAATAATAGCGGTCCTATCACACTCCCCTGCAGCACGCCTGACGATACACTCGTCTCTGATGAACACTCGCCGTCGAGAACAACACACTGTCCATTCCATTCAACTGCTCTTCCAGGTCCTTTGCTGTCTCTGACAGAATTACAATGTTATCAGCAAAACGTAATGTTTTTATTTCTTCACCCTGAACTTTAATCCCTATTCCAAATTTTTCCTTGCTTTCCTTCACCGCCCGTTCGATGTACATATTGACTAACATCGAAGAAAGGCTACAACCCTGTCATACTCCCTTCCCGACTAATGCTTCCCTTTCATGCCCTTCGAGTCTAATAACTGCGATCTGGCTTTTGTACAAGTTGTAAATAACTCTCCTTTTCCTGTATTTTACCCCTGCTGACTTCAGAATTTGAAAAAGTGTATTCCAATCACCATTGTCAAAATATTTCTCCAAATCTACAAAAGCGAAAAATGTAGGTTTACCTTTCCTTAATCTATCTTCTATGATAAGTGGTAAAGTGAGTATTTCCTTCCGTGTTCCTACGTTCTCCCGAATCCAAACTGATCTTCCCCGAGATCAAATTCTACCAGCTTTCCCATTCTCCTGTAGAGAATTCATATTAAAATTTTGCAACCATGAGGATCTTATGAAGGCATTTTCCGAATTTTTCCAAATATGACGTTATTTTTGTAAGTCGTCAATGCATCAAAATCAATTGTGAGGCGTAGATGTTGCCCTCAGGGAGGCTTTTGCACATGCCCAAGGTGAGGTGTGGCAATTACATTGTCATTCGGGCCAATTCGTGCTTCTGCATCAGAGTCCGAGTAGCACAGTATCTGGTGCCTTCAACAGAAGAAACACTCATGTTACGAGCGCCAGCGGGAGTAGCCACGAGAACTTCGCGGCTGCTCGCCTCGGAGATTCGAGTCCTCCTTCGGGCATGAGTGTGTGTGTTGTCCTTATCATAAGTCAGTTTATGTATTTCGTAAGTGTAGGCAGCGATGGCCTCACCAAATTGGCCTCTTAGGTTTACAAAGACTTCAGCATTTAATACTATATAGTGACGTATTCCCCTCTCCCCACCTTGACGAAGGTGGTCCCCTACGCTGACTCGGCTGTTTAGGAGAGACCTGAACGTCAGCAGAGCCTGGGCAGCGCTGCCAATGTATGCATGCTGTCTGCATGACTTCAATGTTTTAACGCGACAAAAATACGGATAAAATGATCTGATACGAGAATGAAACGAAAAATAATACTTTTAACATACAGTACTGAGTATTTTGTTCATCCCAGCATCTGTGGTTAATCTTAATTTAAATAAGGCGGTAACAATTTGCAAGATCGTAGTTTCTATTCCAGACTGGATTTTTCGAGCAAGCAGTTGTCTTGTATGTTAGAACTGAACATGATGGATTGCCAAGAGGGTCATACCACCATGTTCAAATCGAATACGGAGGACACAATTATATATCTGAAAAAGAGAAATATTCGATCGAATCTGTGCGTAAATAAAACCTACCATCCTGCAAATGGTTGCTGCTTGTAGTTGTTGTGGTCTTCAGTCTGGAGACTGGTTTGATGCAGCTCTCCAACCTACTCTATCCTGAAAAAGCCTCATCATCTCCTCATAAGAACGGCAAACTACATAAAATTTGGATTTGCTTACTATATCCATCTCTTGGTCTCCCTCTGCAATTTTTACTCCGCACACTTCCCTCCAATACTAAATTCACAATTTCTTGATGTCTAAGCATGTATCCCACCAATCAATACCTTCTTTTACTCAAGGTGTGCCAGAAATTCCTTTTCTCCTCAATTTTGTTCAGTACCTCCTCATTAGTTACGCGATCCACCCACCTAATCTTCATTATTCTTCTGGTACACCACTATCAAAAGCCTCTATCCTCTTCCGGTCCACAATGTTAATCGTCCATATTTCAATCCCATACAAGACAACACTCTACACAAATGCCTTCAGAAAGGACTTCCTTATGCTTAAATTAATATTCGATGTTAATAAATTTCTCTTTTTTAAAACGTTTTTCTTTCCATTGCTATTCTGCATTTTATATCCTCTGTACTGCGACCATCATGTGTTATTTCACTGCCCAAGTAAAAAAACTCATTTACCACCTTTATTGAATCCCTACCTAATTTAATTCCTTCAGTACTGCCTGACTTTTTTGAAGACTGCATTCTATTACCCTTGTTTTGCTCTTGTTAATGTTCATCTTATATGCACCTTTCAGCACACTGTCCATTCCGTTCAATTGCTCCTCCAGGTTCTTTGCTGCCACTGGCAGAATTACAAGGTCATCACCAAAACGCAAGGTTTTTATTTCTTCAGCCTGAAGAAATATTTCTCCTTGCTTTTCTTTATAGTTTGCTCAATGTACAAATTCAATAACATTGGGGATAAGCTACAACCCTGTCTTACACCCTTCCCAACCTCTGCATCCATTTCATGCCCTTCAACTCTGATTAACTGCTGTCTGGTTTTTCTACAAGTTGTAAATAACCTTCCGTTCCCTATATTTTACTCTTACTGATTTCAGACTTTGAAATAGTGTATTCCAATCAACATTGTCAAAAGCTTTCTCCAAATCTACAAAAGCTAGAAATGTAGGTTTGCCTTTCGTTAATCTATCTTCTAACATAAGCCGTAAAGCGAGGGTTGCCTCCTTTGCTCCCACATTTCTTCTGAATCCAAACTGGTCTTCCCCAAGGTCGGCTTATTTAAACTAATATACAATTTTTTTCGTGGATTCGCTAAACCAGTCAACACATACGACGCACCGACCTGATAAAGAGATTAGACTAAAGGCAGTTGCTGTAACCTATGCTGAGAACAGGCATCGGTTGAAACCAAGGGACCATGCTTTTGTGCCAAAAAGAAAGATCTATCGCTTCAACTCCCGCGCGAAAATTGTTCCTTCACGTAAATTGACAGATTCATTGGAGTGATTAGTTAGATATGACGTACATTTAAATAACTAGAACTACTAAACACACACACACTGTGAGCAATGTTTTGTGCACAAACAAATGCTGGAGTGCATAGTTTTCTGGCTTCCCTTTTTCAACGTTAGAGCTTCTCTTGAGATTCTAATCTATTTGATTCTGATATACAGTCAGCGAAAAAAATCTATGCACTCTTTGCGAGGCTCTATAGAGATATTTATATTGTCGTTTGATTTGAGTTATGAATGTGTTGTAGTGATTTCTTTGGCTTAACAGATGTTAGTATTTTCATCTCAGTACAGAAAAAACACGATGGCTGAAGGACTCTTGATATTCGAGCAAGAAAATGTATTGTGAAGCGTTTTTTCAAGTTTGATAATGAGGTTGAAGTGCAACATCAGTGCAGACGGGAGTTAGGACCAGTAGGGGGGCAGGACAGATACGAGATGGCCTTGACTGCATCGCAGAGGTCATTCCAGGAATGCTGACGACATACTTCCAGGTTTTACACTACGCTCAACGCTTTAAATGTCAATATTTTGGGTACACAAATGTGCTAGGAAGTATTCCATCACTTTTATTCTGGTAATATTTAGTTTATGGGCATTCACAATAACATTACAATATCGGTTGGTTGACCCATCTTGCTACCTCGTATGTTTAATGGGTATATAGTGCTTTGGCACAATACAAGAACTCCCATTTCATGTTTTGTGGGTTGTTTCAATAGTATTTAAGCTTAAAATCAGTTGCATATTACTATCATGTTATTCACTTTTTATAAAGAACACTTGATTTTTAGTTATTTATGCACATTTAATTTTGCTCTCACTCCAGTGTTCTGTTTAGCTATCATTTACTGAGCTTTAATCTGCCCAAACGCACATAGAGAGGCCGGCCATAGCCGAATTTAGCACACAAAATAGTTGCTTGGGCTGGGGCTGGAGGGGAATGCCGTCAGCACTCAAAACCTTACCCACCAAATTCACAGAATGTTGTCGTTAGGAGCACCAGTTCAACAACTGTGTAATATAATACTCTGAATTCCCAGAATGAACATGAACACTTGTGTATCCAAAATATTGACATGAGGGCAAGGCCCAGAATATTAACAGTGCAATTGGGTCTCTGCATTCCCAGAGTGAACATCATGTAATGCATTGTATGTCACTTATAGTGCTACCGTAGCGTAATTCCTGGAAGAACGATGTCAGCATTCCTGGAACGACCTGTGGATATATGTCCTAACCGCCTATTAGAACCGCCAACCCGCCTAACAATTATACTAATTATTGACAAGTTTGAATTGCATGGAACGATTTGTGACATAGACAAAGGAAGATCAGGAAGACAGTGTACAGCTAGAGCTCCTGATTCGCCAGCTCTCGTGTTGGAAACGTTTGTTATTTCTCCACGGAAGTTTGCTACACAATGTGCACGAAAAGTTGGGTTGAGCACTACGAGCATATGAAGAATTCTGAAAGCTAGATAGTGGAAGTTTACATTCCACAGTTACTGCACACAATTAATAATGACAATGCCGATCGCTGAATGCAATGTTGCGAATGGTCTTAGCTGATAACAGCTTGTGAAGAAGGTAGTGTGGAGTGACGTGGCACAATTTAAAATTAATGGAACCGTGAATCGACATAATAGTGTCTACTGGGCACCAGGAAATTCTCATGTTGGTGTTGATAAGTCGATCAATTTTCTAGAAGTTCATGTGCCTGATGGACTATCATCACCCGGAAATGTTACACACATCAGTTTTGCCAGGTATATGTGTCCTTTATGGAACTAATGAGTTCTTCTAGCAAGAGGACGGGGCGCCACCACACCACCACTTAGCCTTACGGTATGTCCTGGATGACAATTTTCAGTGAAATTGGATTGGACGAAGAGGGCCCATTGAGTTCCGTCCACAGACGCCAGACCTAAGACCCATGGACTTGTAGGGAACTGAGAAAGATAACATTCATAGACGCAAGTGAAGCAAGCAGGAAGAACTTGGCCAGAATATTTCAGCGATATGTGCAGCGGTCTCCATTGTAACATTGATGTAGTTTCGGCGACAGCTGGTCGTTCTGTTATATGTAAAGCCAGAAAAGGTGAACATTTTGAACATTTGAATTAACTTTGAACTAAAATGAAGGTTGTACAGCCGGCCGCGGTGGCCGAGGGGACTGCGGCGCGCCAGTCAAGGTCTGCACGGCCACTACGGTCAGGGGTTCGAATCCCCCCTCGGTCATGGATATTTGTGCCGTTCTTGGTATTAGCTAGTTCATAAGTAGTTTGTAAGTTTAGGGACTGATGACCCCGTAGTTAAGTCCCATAAACTCTACAAACATTTGAACATTTGAAGGCTGTGCAACATGTGCAATTGATTATTAAATGTGAATTAAACTCATGTTCCTTACAGTGGATATACATTTTTCTGGCGGTCTCCGCAGACTATATAGCTACCCTTTTTTTCTCACGATGTCCGCAAATGTAACCGAAATATTATTGCGAGATGAGTAATAGACAAGGTTTCAGGTCACCCGACGAGACAATCCCGATTAGGCGTACTCGCTTTCGCATGTTAACATGTGGAGGGATGCGAACATTCGTCACTTGGAGGCTACGGGGTAGTTCATGTGTGCCATCTAAACGCGGTCCCATGTTTTGGCAGTGGGCGTGCATAATGATGACCCCTAGGGCCGGGCCCGGTCGTATTTGCGCCGGCTCGCTGCTGTAATTCACGAGACAGTGAAGTGGCGCACTGCTATATAGACAGCCTCGCGAGTTTCATTTGCTCGGCTGTAACGAGCGGGCGCAACCGCGGCCGGACACGCGCGGCCGGCTTAGTGCACGTGATGAGACTCTTTAGGGCGCGCAGATATATTCAGCGCTGCGCGTGAAGACGTAACTAACGGTAATGCCCCCGCGACGAAAACACAGTGGGGCGGGCGTTCGTTGACACTTCCGGGAGCGGAGGCATCGCGGCCGAGCCGGGCTGCTGCTGTGCTCGCTGCACGTGCACCGCCGGAAACTGGGGGGGGGGGGGGGGGGGGAGCGTGCTAATGACTCGGGGTGGGGGGGAGGCGCGGAGAGAACAGGAGAGTGGGGGGGGGGGGGAGCGGAGAGCGGCGCGATCAATACGGCAGGGCAGCCGCAGCGGGCCGCCCGCATCTTGCAACAAGCCGGGCCTAGCAACCGCCGGCAAGGCCGCGCGTCTTCTCCACGCCTGCACGCTACGTGGCACGGCTTACGCACCGCCACTCCACCTTGGTTACCTGCACAGTGATGCAAACTACCTAACACTTCATTGTCACGTCCTGAATTATTTAGCACGAAGGAATACACATTGTTTCAGAGTGGGGGGGGGGGGGGGGTGATAGTAAATAATGCACGAGCAGAAGGATGTTAGAATATACAGGGTGTTACAAAAAGGCACGGCCAAACTTTCAGGAAACATCCCTCACACACAAAGAAAGAAAATATGTTATGTGGACATGTGCCCGGAAACGCTTAATTGCCATCTTAGAGCTCATTTTATTACTTCTCTTCAACTCACATTAATCATGGAATGGAGACACACAGTAACAGAACGTACCAGCGTGACATCAAACACTTTGTTACAGGAAATGTTCAAAATGTCCTCCGTTAGCGAGGGTACATGTATCCACCCTCCGTCGCATGGAATCCCTGATGCGCTGATGCAGCCCTGGAGAATAGCGTATTGTACCACAGCTGTCCACAATACGAACACAAAGAGTCTCTACATTTGGTACCGGGGTTGCGTAGACAAGAGGTTTCAAATGCCCCCGTAAATGAAAGTCAAGAGGGTTGAGGACAGGAGAGCGTGGAGGCCGTGGAATTGGTCCGCCTCTACCAATCCATCGGTGTACGAACACGGCGACTGAAATGTGCAGGAGTTCCATCGTGCATGAACCACAAGTTGTGTCGTACTTGTAAAGGCACATGTTCTAGCAGCACAGGTAGAGTATCCCGTATGAAATCATGATAACGTGCTCCAGTGAGCGTAGGTGGAAGAACATGAGGCCCAATCAAGACATCCCCAACAATTCCTGTACAAACGTTCACAGAAAATCTGTGTTGATGACGTGATTGCACAATTGCGTGCGGATTCTCGTCAGCCCACATATCTTCATTGTAAAAATTTACAATTTGATCACGTTGGAATGAATCCTCACCCGTCGATGTCAACACAAGCACTGAAGTCAACATTACCTTCCTTCAATTGGGCCAACTGGCGGTGAATCGAGGAAGTACAGTACATACTAACGAAACAATTGGGCATTTTGACAATTGTCTGTACGAATTATTTCAATTTACATTTAAAGGGAAATACTAAAATGAGCTCTAACATGGAAATTAAGCGTTTCCGGACACATGTCCACATAACATATTTTCTTTCTTTGTGCGTGAGGAATGTTTCCTGGTTTTACCGTTCCTTTTTGTAACATCATGTATACTATCCTCAAATATTATGTACTACCTCAAAGAGGTAGTCAATACAGGTTTAGAAAATATCGTTCTTCTGAAACACAGCTAGCTGTTTACTCACATGATGTGATGAGTGCTATCGATAAGGGATGTCGAAAAGATTCCGTATTTCTAGATTTCCGGAAGGCTTTCGACACTAACTCACAAGCGACTTCTAATCAAATTGCGTGCTTATGCAGTATCGCCACAGTCATGCGATTAGATTTGTGATTTCCTGTCACAAAGGACACAGTACGGTAATTGACGGTAAGTCATCGAGTAGAAGTGATATCTGGTGTTCCCCAGGGAAGTGTTACAAGGCCCCTACTGTTCCTTATTTTTATAAACGATTTAGGAAACAATTTGAGCAGCTCTCTTAGATTCTTCGCGGATGATCCTGTTATTTATCGTTTAGTAAAGTCACCAGAAGATTAAAAGAACTGCAAAATGACTTAGATAAGATATCTGAATGGTGCGAAATTTGGCAATTGACCCTTAGTAATGATAAGTGTGAGGTCATTCATATGACTACTAAAAGAAATCCGTTAAACTTCAGTTACACGATACATTAGTCGAACCTAGAGGCCGTAAATTCAACTAAATACCTGGGAGGAACAATTACGAACAACGTAAATTATAAAAAACACAGAAAATGTTGTAGGGAAGGTAAATCAAACACTACGTTTACTTGGCAGGAGAAGCAACAGTTCTACTAAAGAAACTGCCTACACTACAATTGTGCGTCCTATTTTCGAGTATTGCTGCGCATTATGGTATCCACACCAGCTGGGACTGACGGACGATTTAGAGAAAATTCAGAGAAGGGCAGCTCGTTTAGTTTTATCGCGATATAGGGGAGGGAGTGTCATGGAAATGACGCACGAGTTGGGCTGGAAATCATAGTTGTTTGTTGCGGTGGGATCTATTTGCAAAATTCCTCTCACCAACTTTCTCGTCAGAATGCGAACATATATTGTTAACATCCACCTACATAGGGAGGCATGACCATCATAATAAAATAAGAGAAATCAGATCGAAAACGAAAGATTTCGGTGTTCCTTTTTCCCGCCAGCTATTAAAGAGTGTAACTATAGAGAAATGTCATAAAAGTGGTTCGATGAACCCTCTGCCATGCACTTCAATGTGAATTGCAGAGTATCCATGTAGATGTAGATGAAGAAAGTGTTCCACCATCACGATTCTACGGGTTCATAAAGCTCTACAGAAAAGAAATTCCGGTGCTGTGTGAAATCGATAAGTCATACGTTGATCGCTCTGGGATGGTTACAGAGGTCAGCAAACTGAAGGCCGAAGTTTTAAATTTAACATTTAAGAAATCATTTACACTGGAGGACCACTGACACATACCTTCATTTGATGGTTGCACTAACTCCCTAACGGAGGACATAATAATAGGATAGCCGGTGTAGAGAAACAGCTAAGAGAGTTGAAAACAAACGAGTCGGCAGGTCCAATGGGGGTACGAATCCGGCTTAGGATCCTTACACGGAGAGGACGACTCCGTCATCGCCGAATTCGTCAAAATTGGTGAGATATGAAAGTGCACCAAGTGGGAACTCCAATTGGCTAAGAAAATGTTCAAATGTTTGTATAGCTTATGGGACTTAACTACGGGGTCATCAGTCCCTAAACATACAAACTACGTATGAACTTGGCTTAGCGGTAAGAGACCGGACTATTTGTAAGGTAAGTGGCTTCTATTCCGCCCGGCGGCATATATTTTTTTTTTGCTCCCTGGCAATGCGTACACTACTGACTTCACAATTAACGGCAACGTCATATGTGTTATTTTTTATTTATATCTGCACAATATCAGCATGGGACGTCATTATTTAAAACAAGCATATTATGTTGCAAACTTGGGTTTGTGAACGGTCCATAAGGTTTTAATTTGATGAAAGAAGTTGTTTTCAGAATGTCAATCAAATTTGTTTTTCTATGGAGGCATTAAAAAAACCATGTAACTGCCAAAGGGCGGCGCTCATAAAGTGCGTTAGATGCGGTCAAAATTATTGCTTCCCCTGTTTCTTCAATAAATATCACCGCGTTACATGTAATTGATCAATTGCAAAAGATTGAAAGTATCGATTTACATACACGACTTCGCCAAGGACGCGTTAACCACGGTTCCTTTTTAAATGTTTGTAGTCCCGAATTTCATCCAATGCCCTGTCTTTTTCGCTTATATAAATTAATAAAATAATCTATATCATGTTGCGGTTAATTCTGACGTCAGTCTACATCTACATCAATACTCTGCAAACCACTCTTGAAGTGCATCGCAGAGGGTACGTCCCACTGTATAAGTTATTAGGGTTTTTTTCCCATTCCATTCACGTATTGAGCGTGGGAAGAATGATTGTTTAAATGCGTCTGTGCGTGCTGTAATTAGTCTAATCTTGTCCTCACGATCCCTACGGGATCAATTTGTAGATGTAAGCATTCCAAGGAGCCGGATGGAGTTGAAACCGCGGCCTTTTCAATATGAATCCGATCTTTTACCGCTGAGCCAAAAACCGCTTCCTAAACACGTCGTCACAGGAACAGTTGTGCATATGGTGATAGATCCGTATCAAACTTCCATTTATTTCCTAAACGTTTGGCCATCTGGAGATCCCACTCGGGGCACTTTCGTGTCTCACCACGCCCTGCATGTACCATAAATCTGAACGAATTCGGCGATGACGAGTAGGCGTCCTAGCCTTGTTAGCTTTCATATATCGCGAATCTTTGTTTGACCAAAATGTTCCAAGTGACTGGAAAAAGTCGCAGTTAGCTCCCGTGTATAAGAAAGGAAATAAAACGGACCCAGATATGTGCACACCGATATCATTAACATCAGTTTCTAGCAGAGTTATTGAACATATTCTCAGTTGTAATATAGTAAATTTCCTTGAGACGGAAAAGCTTCGTCCAAGCATCAGTGCGGCTTTAGGAAGCATCGATCGAGTGGAACTGAGGTAGCCCTTTTGCCTCATGCTACGGATGAAGGGTAACAGCAGACGATATTCCACGAGTTTTGAAAGGCGATTCACAAGATACCAAACTATAGAGTGTTAAGGAAGGTACGATCGTATGAAATATGTACCCAAATATGTAAGTGGCTACAAGACTACTTAAATAACTCCGTACGTTATCCTCGATGGCGACTGTTCATCAGAGACTAGTGTTTCGTCAGCAGTGCCCAGGGAAGTGCGATAAGACCGCTGTTATCTTCTATCTATATAAATGATCTGATGGACAAAGTGAGTTGCAATCTGCGGCTGTTCGCCGATAGGGCTTTTGTCTGCAGGAAGGTGTCGTCATTGAGTGACTGTACTAGGATGCAGGATTACTTAGACCAAATTTCTTGGCGAGTGAGGTATGGCAGCCAGTACTAAATGTACAAAAAATGTAAGGTGAAGCAGATGAGTAGGAGAAAATATTCGGTACTGTTCCAGTACTACATTATTAGTGTTCTGCTTGAGAGAGTCGCGTCTCTTAAATAGGTAGGTGTAACACTGCACAGCGAAGCAATATGAAGTGGAACGAGCATTTAAGGACAGACGTGGAGAAGGCGGATGGTCGCCTTCGGTTTATTTGGAGAATATAAGGGGGATGCGATCCGTCTGTAAAGAAGACCGCATATAAAACGCTTTAGGACCCCTTCTTGAATAATGCTTAAGTATTTGGGATCGGTTTGAAGTTAACATAGAAGTAATTCAGAGGCGGGCAGCTAGGTTTGTTACTGGTAGGTTCGATCAATGCGCGAGTGTTAATGAAATGTTTCGGGAACTTAGACGGGAGCTGCTGGAGGGAAACACTGTTGAAGAAATTTAGAGGGCCGCAATTTGAAACGGACTGCAGAACGATTCTACTGCCGCCAACTTCCATTTCGCGTAAAGACCACAAAGATAAGATCAGAGATTTTAGGGCTGGTACAGATGTTTACAAGCATTGGTTTTCCCTCGAACAGGAACGGAAGTAACCAGTAGCGGTACCGGATATCCTCTGCCATGCACCTTCGGTGGATTGCGGAATATGTATGTAGATGTAGATTCTGAATTTGTATTCCAGATTGCAGCGCACAGCAGTACCCCCTAACACGTCCCCCTCCACTGATGCACGCCCGTCTTCGTCGAGGCGTACTGTCCACTTGATCATCAAGGGACTGTCGGTCCAGATTGTTCCACTCCTCAACGGCGATTCGGCGTACATCTCTCTGATTGGTTGGTGTGTCGTCTCGTACAAAATCAACCGTTTTCAATGTATCCCGAGCACGATCCATACGGTTCATGTCTGCAGAACGTGCTGGCCATTCTGGCGTTATCATGCAGGAACACATTCACAAGATGTGCAAGATGAACGCGAGAATTGTCGTCCTTGAAGGCGCTCTCCGAAATTCTGCCGATATGTTGCACGATACGTCACAGGATGTCATCCCTGTCCCGTAAAGCCATTTGATTGTCTTCTACAACCAGTGTGTGCAATACCCTGCGCGACACTTGTGCAATGCATCTGCAGGTATAAATGAACAGGCTGTGGCTGAAGAAGAAGACACCATCACTAAGTCAACATCCCAGCAGCCGATGAGCCGTACTTGCAGATTTCAGCTCGGAGGAACCCTGAGATGACCGGCGCCATGCTGCATAGTAATATTCGTGCAGACGAAGGATATCGGCGGATTTTGGCCCCCTACTTAGCTTGCATTTATCGCGAATCTTTAATTCAGCGCAAAGTTCCTATTGATTGGAAAAAAAGCGCAGGTGACTCCCGTTTACAAGAAAGGAAAGAGAACAGACCCACACAATTACAGGCCAATATCGTTGACATCAGTTTCATGTAGAATTTTAGAGCATATTCTCAGTTCGAATATAGCAAAATTTCCTTGAAACGGAAAAGCTTCTTTCCATGAATCAGCACGGGTTTAGGAAATATCGTTCATGTGAAACTCAGCTTGCCCTTTTCTCACATGACATCTTGCGAGCCATGGATGAAGGGCAACAGGCGGATTGTGTTTTTCTCGACTTCAAAAAGGCGTTCGACGCGGTGCCACACTGCAGACTGCTAACGAAGATACGAGCTTATGGAATAGGTTCACAGATTTGTGACTGGCTGGAAGACTTCCTAAGTAATAGAACACAGTACGTTGTTCTCGACGGCGAGTGTTCATCAGAGACGAGTTTATCGTCAGGCGTGCCGCAGGGGAGTGTGATAGGACCGCTATTATTTTGTATGTATATAAATGATCTGATGGACAGAGTAAGTTGTAATTTGCGGCTGTTTGCTGATGTTGCTGTGGTGTATGGGAGGTTGTCGTCTGTAACTGACTGTAATAGCATACAGGATGACTTAGAAAAAATTTCTAGTTGGTTTGAAGAATGGCAGCTAGCTCTCAATGTAGAAAAATGTAATGTGATGCGCATGAGTAGGAAAAACAATCCAATAATGTTCGAATACAGCATTAGTAGTGAGCTTCTTGATGCTGTCGCATCGTTCAAAAATCTAGGCGTAACATTGCAGAGCGATATGAAATGGAGTGGAATAGGAAAGAAAATACCTAGTAGTGGTACAGTGTACCCTCCGCCACGCACCTTACGGTGAATTGCGGAATATGTATGTAGATGTAGATTTTACTCCTTTGCAGTTTTACCCTGGGTATGGTTGAAAGGCATAGTCTAGAAAAATAAATGCAAGAGCCGATTTGATCGTTTGGTTTATGAATAGTGCAGCCCCATAAAAGAACGCGTAGACGAGTTCCTCTCTCTCTCTCTCTGTACCTCCTCCACGTCCCAGCAACATCGGAATAGAACCAATGCATACGTAATGTCCGCTATACTGTTGTACGTGGAACAAATGTTCCACAAATGTTGCGTGTGCTTGTTGAAAAACAGTGACCAACAAATCACAATGTGAACTGAAACATGACTTCACAACGTGAACGTAAAAATTCTACTGCTGACATTCGATAAAGACACCATAGCAACCAGTGTACCAACACAAGAAAAGAAACTACACTGAACTCAACTGCACCTTTGTACTCAATAAAAATATAATGTGGCATTTTATTGTAATTCGTCTATAATACCACTTCGAAAATATTTATTGTTCCTTCCGAAACGTTCAGCATTTTCTGTATCAAATCCAGTGGAACATCGCGGTTACATGAGCGAGAGATGTCAGAAGTAGCACTGCTCCATACAGTCCGTCTGCAGTATATCTTTCTTGACTTGGCGCACATTGTCATTTCCAGTTCGAATACTGAGTTTCTCGCTAGTTTCATTTCTCCTACGTGTCAATAGCCATTCTTTGGTTTACAATCAGTCCATAACTGTGTCCATGTTTTGCCTGTTCATTCTATTGTGATGCATTGAACAAAACTGGTCGCGCGGTAGTAGCCGAGCGGTCTGGAGCGCCACGTTGCGGATCGTGCGGCCTGCCGCGTCGGAGGTTCGAATCACCCCTCGGGCATGGATGTTTCTGTTGTCTTTAGTATAAATTAATTTATAAGTAGTTTGTAAGTTTAGGGACTGATGGCCCCGCAGTTAAGTCCCAACAAACATTTGGACAAAACTGCTATGATCATCTCCCGCCTACTGGGCACAGCGCTTGAAACCACTCAGCTAACACAGCGTCACAGACTAAGCGACTATACGGACTGTACCTCCACACCACATACTTTAATTCTGCCTCAATGTTCCTGTGAAAATACGTATCAAATTCCCAAAGCTCTCATATTTTGGGGTAGCACCTTATCAAAGAAATAAGACGTCTCAAGGATCTGAATTGTTGTTGACCTTTTTTTTTTTTAATGATGATCGCAGATCACAGGCCACAGGCGGGGGATTGGTATCATAGCGACTGTATTTGCACGAGACATCCAGCGACAACTAGAGGCCTTCTGTTGATATGTGTCCAGAGCACTGTGATCATTTTCACCTACGTCAATGACGCCCTGCGTCCAGTAACCGTACCCTTGTTGCGCGACACCCTGAATGCCATTTTTCAACGAGATAGTTCGCAACCACATGTTTCTTTGTTGTCACAGCCTTTTGGCGCTGGGCCGCCACGTCGCCAGTCGAAAAAGTGTGGGACACGCTGAAACGAAGGAAGCAGCGCTGAGACCCAATACCAGCCACCACAGGTGAACTTCGGAAGCAGGTGAATGCAGCATGAGTGGTCCTACCACAGGAAGCCATTCGCGCCTAATACGCTTCCATAGAATCAGAGCCAATGGTGGACCCTGTGCCAAATAGGCAATAGGACACTTGCTGAGACGAGCTGACAAATGCTAAATATTCAGAATATTTCGTCATCTGAATATGAACTTTCT
Source organism: Locusta migratoria (assembly GCA_026315105.1). Taxonomy (NCBI): domain Eukaryota; kingdom Metazoa; phylum Arthropoda; class Insecta; order Orthoptera; family Acrididae; genus Locusta; species Locusta migratoria. The sequence continues at coordinate 571,694,726 of CM048745.1, forward strand.
ATTTCTATTCCCAGTCTTTGAATGTGCTCTGCCTTTTTTTTTACTGCATACTTTTGTTGTAGATTTTGCAGCGTCATCTGTCTAGTTTCTTTCAATGGGAAGGCCGCTTTTTATTTTTAATGAAGGGCAGCAGCATAACGACGTAGAACGAGGTCGCCAGATCGCCAGCTAGGGGTTATCTAGACAGGGGGAGTGTAAAGGTCAGAGGTCGCGCCTCGCGGTGACGAGGGGCACGGGAACCAGGAGGGCGTGCCGCGTGATAACTGAAGAGGCGGCCCAATCACACTCCTGCAATCTCTTACCCCACCGACAAGCCCCGGGAAGCTCTTAAAGAACGGACAGCTAAGTGCTGCACCGTGCCGTGCACTGTGCGCTGGTCTCAAACTTCCCGACAGGTCACAACTGTCTGTCGTACCAGCATTCCACTGTCCTGCCAGTAGGAGGGAACATCGGAAAGTAGACCACAGTAATTTAACTACAAAAATCTTAATAGGTATTAAAACAAAAAAACAAAAAAATATCACACATAGGGGACAGCGGGGTAATACCGCGCACTACTGTTTCTAGTTTCCTAGAGGGGTAAAAAGTGCTGCACAATGCTGCCGCATTTAGGAATGAAATACTATAGGTCCAGATAGGTTCTGAGATTTTAACGGTACAGTCGTTTTCGGCAATTGGTTTTATTTGATTTCGACTGTTTTGTTATAAATGGGCAGATCACGTGTGTAGAGGTAAATGGAAATTGTGACAATATTGAAAGTAGTTTGATTGAAATGCATATTTCTTAACCTACTTTAAACCTTCAAATGTTAACAATTGAACATCGCGATCGTTTAAAAATGCTGGGTCATGTACCGCGCAAGAAGCAAGACTTGCAGTTCATTCAGAGTGTACTAGATGTGACACTGCTGAAAAGTATGCGACTGCTGTCGTTGAAATGGACGCTAAATGTGAACAGAGACAATTTGAGTCCATTATGTTACAATATCATTTCACCAGTAAACTAATGTTTGAATTGTTTAATAATGATTCTAAAGTTCTATAGATTGCTTGAATAATCAAAAGATGATATATATATATATATATATATATATATATATATATATATATATATATATATATATATATATATATATATATCGATCACCAATGATGGGCTAAGTCTGAAACATGTGAACTGATAATAATTAAGCTACTAATAACATCTTTTGATTATTCAATCAATCTCTAGCAATTTTACAATCATTATTAAAAAAATTACAATGAAGGTTGCATACCTCTACCAAGACTTTCAGTCTAAAATAAATAAATAACTAAAAAAAAGTTTGAATTTTTGCTGTCTCTCAGAACGTTAATAAGTTGCGTAATTTATATTTTTAAAATATAAACAAATTCCAAAGTTCTAATTACTTCATTTGTTTTATTTTTACAACATTTTTGCTATTTCATGTGCTATATTGTATGATGGTTTGCACTGTACGGTATTATCCCACGCCTTTGAGTAATACCGTGCAATGAAACATTTTTTGCAAAACACCTGTAGATATGTCAAAACATTTAATACGCCAAATATGGAACCATAAACGTGTAGTAAATTGATTGCTTCAGAAAATAAAATGCCCACCTTTTCAGTTCAGTTCGAAAAATAACAAATATTTCAAAAATGAAACTTCCTGGCAGATTAAAATTGTGTGCCGGAACCGGGACTCGAACCTTGGACCTTTGCCTTTCGCGGTCAAGCCCACTGCCGACTGTGCTATCGCGACTTTCCAAACTTCGCAGAAGCTCTCCTGCGAACCATGCAAGACTAGCACTCCTGGAAGAAAGGATATGGTGGAGACATGGCTTAGCCACAGGCGATGTAGAAGGCGAAGTACTGGCGGAAATAAAGTTGTGAGGTGGCATCGTGAGTCGTGTCGGGATAGCACAGTCGGTAGTGCGCTTGCCAGCGAATGGCAAAGGTCCCAGGTTCGAGTCCCGGTTCCGGCATACAGTTTTAATCTGCCACGAAGTTTCATATCAGCGCACACTCCGCTGCAGAGTGAAAGTTTCATTTTGATATCAAAAATGTCTTAAGTGCACGGTGTTATCCCACTCTCCCTTAAGCATAAATCTTTTACCTAATTTTCTGCATAGTCACCAAGATTCTAATCTCCTTTCTCCCATCGTGGTAACAGTTTCATTACGCCCCGTTTCCAGAATTTAATTTGACTGAAGTACATCTGGGGACTGGTGATTTCACTCAAACATATCACAAAAACCCTTGACCGGGTAGAAAATATTTTTATGGGACCAAACAGATTAAGGCCCGCCGGTCAAGGTCCGGAATCTGGATACTGAAGCTCCATTCACAGAAATTTTCTGATTATTCACCATCACGAACAGCATCATGGGGACCAGCGTTTGTCACAAAGGGCACGACGCAACTTAACGAAAGTCTTAATGCAGGCTCCAGCATTGACAGTGGCCCCGTGTGTTCACATCGTGCATATCCCAGAACACGGTCAACAGCACTTTCTTAACAGACTGAGTCACGGTGAATGCTTTTCGTACTGGGGAAGTAGCATGTGTCCACTCCATAGAGACCTGTTTTCTTTCGTGCGTATGGAGTACATCTATAACTTATTATTTTCGATGTGCAGCTGTTGTGAGTGCCGTGTTTTAGTCAAAAATTCTTGATATCAGGTCCGCCTGGTATGAAAAACACTGTTTTTACTTTTCACCGAAAGATGCTTCGGAACCTCTGTGCCATCATAAGTGGATTATATCTATTTATTTATGGCTTGGTTTTACATGATTACTTTCAGTAAATCTTGCAGCGTAATGTGTTAAGTGATCTAAGTTAATCATCCATCATTCGCTGGTTCTTGTGGATGTCTGTCACAAGGCCCTCTCAGAAGAATCCACCGCTTGGAGACATGGCTACAGGCCATACAGTCGCTGACACACAAGCCGCCCACGTTCCTATTAGTTCGACTCCGTTTATGCGCTTCAGTTAACAAAAAAAGAACTACACTTCGCTGGTCTTCACAAGTTGACGACAGAAATATGCATGTAGTTCAGGCTTCTCTCGCTGAAGCGCAAACGGCAAGGTAAATTGTCATGAAATTTGAACATTACCGTTGCTGGAGAAAGCAATTATCGAATTATCGTGCGTTGCTTTCCGATCCTCCTTCGTTCCTACGCAGCAACGGCAGAAAATTAAGATACCCGTGTCATGCGACGCTTAAGCCTTAGCGCAACAACAGTGATGCGCTATGAGGAGAGCGCGCGAGTCCTGGGTTTCTGGCAGTCACACCCCTGCTGCACTGCGGATAACGGTTCCGCCACGGAATGTAAGCGGATTGACGCCCTAACTGAAATCTATTATTTCGGTTAAACACATAGAAGAAGATAAAGAAGAAAGGAACGAATTTCTTGTATGAATCCGAGATCATCCTTTCTTTTTTGTAAAACCGTCTAGATAGCTAAAACTGTCTCATCAAAATAACAAACATTTTTAAAAACAAGAGTTTTAAGTTAAAATATGTCTTATATGCAAACAGTAGAGAAAGTAGGGTAAAAAATTAAAAAATTCTTTGGTAACGCACCACCCGTCAGCTAAAGTTTTATGTATACAGGGTGCCCCATCTATCTTAACCACACAAAATGTCTCTCAAACAACAGCTAAAACGACTTTCACCGGTATGAAGGGAAAACAGGGGCTCATGAATGTAAATATTTTGAAACGTTCTAAAACGAAAGCATGTGTTTTTTTCACACAAAAATAAGTTTCTTAAATGGACACTCTATATTATTTCATCATAAATCTATAGCATGACAACTCACATAAACAATGGAGATGATTGTATCGCAATACGCCTTTTACATTCCGAGATATTTCGAAGCGTTGTTGAAAACGCACGGCTAGCGCATGTTCGGAGCAGAATGGCGTTGTTGCCTGTCTTAGGCCGTGTTCAGACACGGCGATAATCGCGCGGTGCCCGCGCGGGTTTCATTTACTTGAGTATCTACATCTACATCTACATAGATACTCTGCAAATCACATTCAAGTGCCTGGCAGAGGGTTCATTAACCACTTTCATAACTTTCTCTACCGTTCCATTCTCAAATAGCGCGCGGGAAGAAAGAACACTTAAGTCGTTCCGTTTTCGATCTGATTTCTCTTATTTTATTGGGATGGTCATGTCTCCCTAAGTAGGTGGGTGCTAGCAAAAGATTTTCACATTCAGAACTAAAAGTCGGTGATTGAAACTTCGCAAACAGATCACGCCGCAATGAATAACGTCTTTCTTTTAATGATTTCCACCCCAATTCTTGCAACATTTCCGTAACGTGATAAAACAAAACGAGCTGCCCTTCTCTGAACCTTCTCAATGCCTTCCGTCAGTCCCACCTAGTGAGGGTCCCACAAGGGGCAACAGTACTCCAGGAGAGGACGCACAAGTGTGACGTAGGCAGTCTCTTTGGTGGAGCTGGTGCATCTTCGAAGCGTTCTGCCGATGAAACGTAACCTTTGGTTCGCCTTCCCCAGAATATTTGTTGTGTGTTCTCTCCAAAGTTGTTCGTAATTGTAACTTCTAGGTATTTGGTAGAATCTACGACCTTAAGGTTTGACTGATTTATCGCGTAATTGAAGTTCAGCGGATTTCTTTTAGTGGTCATGTGTATTACTTCACACTTTTCTTTATTTAGTGTCAATTGCCAATTTTCGCACCATGCAGAAATTTTATCTAAATCGCTTTGCAGTTGCTTTTGATCCTCAATTGACTTCACTAACCGATGAACGACAGCATCATCCGCGAACAGTCTAAGGGAGCTATTCAGATTGTCTCCTAAATCGTTTATGAACGCGAGGAAGAGTAGAGGACCTATAACGCTTCCCTGTGGAACGCCAGATATCACTTCTGTTTTACTCGATGACTTACCGTCAATTACAACGAACTGTGTCCTTTCTTATAGGAAATCGTGAATCCAATCGCACAATTGGGGAGATATTCCATAAGCACGCAATTTCATAAGAAGCCGCTTGTGGGGTACAGTGTCAAAAGCCTTCCTGAAATCCAGAAATATTGAATCGATTTGAGATCCCTTGTCGATGGCACTTAACACTTCATGTGAATAAAGTGCAAGCTGTGTTTCGCAAGAGCGATACTTTCTGAATCCGAGTATCGTCGTAACCGATGACATGTGACAGCGCGGCCAGTCCACCTGCGCGGAGGCCGCATTTAAACCTCCGGAAAATACAATCTCGCGGCGCCCGCGCGTTTCTATTTCTGTGGAATCACACTGCAGCGTTCAATTTGGTTGCGGGCACCGCGCGATTCGGACTTCTCAGTGCCACAAGCTTAGAATGGTTCGCTTCGACACTGAATTATTTATTGATGAAGTAGAGAAACGACCTGTTCAGAAAGTTCAAATGTTTGTAAATCTATCGGACCAAACTGTGTGGTCATCAGTCCGTAGCTTACAAACTACTTAAACCTAGGTAAACTAACCTACGGACAAACACACACACCCATGCCCCAGGGAGGACTCGAACCTCCACGGCGAGCAACCGCGCGCTCCGCAGCGACACGCTTTAGACCGCTCGGATACTTCACCGCGGCAAACGACCTGCATTATGGGATATTCACAGCGATGAATATTCTAATAAAACTGCCAAAAACTAAGCTTGGCAAGAGTTGGTGACTATATTTGGAAATGATGAAGATACGTTGGAAAAAAAGAATATTTTTGGTAAATAGGTGTTTATTGAACAAAAATGAATTTACATAGATTTACATTTTTGACTCGTGTGTTTCAGAACTTAAAATATTTTGTCTGACTAATTGTAGCAGCATGTCATAAAAATTTATTGACATTCCCAAATAGCCAAAGAATTGTGTTCCATACATTCTTAATGTAGGATACAACGTTACGAATTGGCCACGTATGAGCCGATCACGTAGTAAAGGTTGCACCGAGCACTGCCTCTTTCTTACTCTCCCTCTCTTTCTTTTAAGCAACCAGAGTAGACCCAATATTTCTTCTTCGACTTCAATTTTGACACTGTCAGTTCCCGGGACACACTGCTAACGACAAGAGATTACCAACCGCTGCCGGACAGCCCCTCTTTGAACACACAGGCCATCATTTTGCGGTTCAAACCGCGCGGTTTAAACCGAGCGATTCCCGCATGTCTGAACGCGGCCTTAGGAAGTGAACTAGCCGCGCGTTTCTCGTGTTTCAACGCCAACGTCGCTTCGCCATATCTCGGGATTTATTTGGTGTAAGCGATAACACATGAGTTTGTGTTTAAAAAAACCATATGCTTTCGTTTTAGAATGTTTCAAAATATTTATATTTATGAGCCCCTGCCTTACACTGATACCGTTGAAAGTCGTTTTACAAATTCTATTGTTGTTCCAGAGTTGATTTGGGTGGTATTTTAACAAACAGCCAAAATTGTATTATGTTTGAGTTTAGCTTTGACAAACATACTTTGTTGTGTACTTTTACCTCCTTGAGCTAATATCTCTCCCACATTTTCATTATATTTTTCCGTTAAAATATTATCACTTGTCTTGCCTTGGTAGTTCAACGTTTATTTTCTTTGCCTGTACTGGTTACGAATGACTATAGCCTGGAACGAACGTAGCGTACATTTGGCGTTCGGACGAGTGGCTATAGCCTGGATGGAACACAGCGTACATTTGGCGTCGTAAGTCAGTCACATGACATCCCTCGCCCCAAAATCTCTTTTGCGTACGCCATCTTCCGTTCTCTACTTTATGATTTTGTTATTATAGCTCAAGCGTTGTCATTTCAAAGCAATGGCGCACTAAAATGATCAAAAACACGTCGTTCTTAGGACAATGAGTTATAATGTAATGTTGGTTTGTCAGTTAACACCTGCCATCGATAGTTCGAGAACCACGGATTACTCTCGCAGCTGTTCCCCGTAACGTAATAGGCGAGTCACACGGTGGTTCGGAACTTGTTCAGCGCGGTCGGTCAGAGGGTTGCCGGCATGGTAACTCGATGCCCTCTGTAACGAGAGAACTGAGTTATCCGGAACGACCAAAATAGGATAAAACAAACCAACGTCCATAAAGTACTCGTTGAAACCAGCGAACCAATCGAAAGAGAGAAAACGAAAGACGGTTCAAGTAACACCATCTGAAGCGAAGGCCTGTGCACTGCCGTACCGTTTAGATGTTTGTACGTGAATGGAAATTTTATAAAATATTTTAAAACTGTTTTATTTGTATTTTAAAATATACTTTGGAGTTCAGTAGTGTACAACTATAGATCTGATGGTGACAGATGACGAATTTATGTAATAAATAAAGGCAATATTAGCCAATATTAGTTACTCAAACTGAACGATAATTCAGTATCTTCTAAGGCTCCTACAACAACCTTTGCTTCAACGTCAACGATTGTAGTTTTGGAAACATCCACCGTAAAGCACAGATCTTGATCTATAACAGTGGTTCCCGATCTATGCGGCAGCCCTGGACCATGACCGTTGCTTGAGATCGTACTTAGCACGGTGGCGCAGTGGGAACACACTGGACTCGCATTCGGGAGGACGGCGGTTCAAACTCCTTCCCGCATATCCAGATTTCGGTTTGTCATGACTTCCCGAAAGCACTCCAGGCAAATGACGTGATAGTTCCTTTCATATGACACGGCCGACTTCCTTCCCCATCCCTGAGAAGAACTATTCGCGCGAATGCTCCGAGTACACACTGTCGAACAGACGTTGAACCCTAGGCTTATTTTTTTCCCCGCAACATTTATGGGGAATTGGAGTCTATCTTAAAAAGTGAGTCATGAGGTGCAGAATTCTACAAAAACTACTCGACATGTTGTAATGATGTGTATCCTAATTTTTAGAGTTCTCTCGTTTTTCCTGCTCCCCAAAAATCACAGACGCTCGAGTTATAGCTAGCTAGACTGACTCCGCTGGAAGAAATAATACCGCGTGGATGTGACTTTGTGAAACCAGGGTAGTTCTTTGCAAAATTCACTTTTCCACTCCACGGCGGAGTATGCGCTGTATTAAGGCTTTTAAAATGTTCAAATATTTGTAAACCAATTGGACCAAACTGCTATAGTCTTCAGTTTCAAGGCTTTTACAGGCAGACGAATAGTGTGTGAACTGGAACGTTTTATTTATTGGAGCTCACTAGGACTCCGTGTAATGACTGTTGAAAGCCCTGGTCGGTGCAGAGCGCCTCGCGAGGCCTCGCGAGGTGTTTCCCGGCGGTACGCGAGGTCACGGCAGGCCAGCTGGCCGCTCGCGTGCCGTGCCCACGCGCCATTAGGGCAGGCCAACTTGTAATGGACTACTGGCGAGCGACGCTGCCCAACACGACGAGCCCCGTAGAAGACCTCGCTGACTGGCTCCAGCGTCGATGTGTTCAGTGCAGCAGATAACACTCAGAGACGCTACATCTAATTCTGCACAGTTACCCTGCAAATCACACAGAATTGCCTAGCAGAGGGTTAAACGAACCACTTTCATAATATTCATCTACCATTCCGTTCTTGAGTAGCCCGCGGGAAGAAAGAACACGTAACTCTCTTCATTCGATCTCTCGTCTTTTTAATTGTTCTGATAATCATTTCTCTCTATTTAGGACTTCATCAGTAATATACATTGCTCAGAAGAAGTAGGGAATCAGGTGAGATATCATTAACATATATGTAATAGCAAAAATTTTATTTTATTTCTTACTTAAAATTTTCATTAGTACCAGCTTTCAGAAACAGAAACTATTTTCAAGTCTGACTCGTTGATGTTCATTTACTGTTGTTACGTATTCGTTAATGAAATTTGGTTTTTAAAATTATAAATTCAGCTAGCTTGGCGGTTCATATAATTGTTCTTTTGTAACGACACTTGGTTTTTACTGGACAGGATAGGACCCTACATAGCTAATAATGACTCGGGATAATAAATAGGTAAGATTGTATTAAATGAGTGCTGATTATTTCAAGCACAAGTCACAAAATTTCTGGCTAAACGCCTCAAAACTGCCTAAACCTTCGTGTGGTAGAAAATATTGGAACGATCTTACAGTTCGTCTTCAGCCGCGCTGTCGTCGACAATGTTGAAGATACTGGCACATTTCCTTTTAATGACAAATTACAGGGCCAGGACTTGATGTAATTAAATACTACTCCTCACTCATCACCGGATAACGCGCCTCAAACTCGGTACACCGCCAGCGTTGTCCTGGTAACGTCGAAAGTGGCACTGAACGTCCCCGCCTTGGCTATCACTACTCTCACTTCAAGCGACAGCTGAACACACGACTTCCTCTTGGCGCACATCAGCGCTCACTTGCTCGCCACAGACCACAAGCCACGTAATAAATGACAAAGATGTCACTACTGATAAGTTTTCAAGACAGTAAAATTCACATCTGTGTTAAAGTGTTGCAAGGTGAGATATCATACACAAAACACTTATGGTAACGTACTTTATTCAGATATTGGTTACAGTTGTAATTTGTGAATAATGCAGTTAGATAATTTGCTCTCTCAACTCTTTACTTGAGGTTTGCATACCGTTTACTTACAGAGAGGAACCATGAGGCGACCACAATAGTGAAAAAGTAATTCTCGTTGACCTCTAACATAGAGTGTGATCACGTCGGACGCCAGTAGAGTTGTACACCTGCGTGCCATGGACAATCATCTCTTGAGGGATATTTGGCCATTCTTCCATGAGTGCAGAATGCAACTCTCAACCGTTGTGGGATGTGCTGGTCTGGCTGCAATGCGTCTGCCAAGTGCAGCCCAGACATGCTCAATCAGGTGAACAAGCTGGCCTCTCCATTCGTTCAATTCTCCAAGCTTCAAGCCAGTTGACCAAAAGCGCAGCACTATTGGGACGAGCGTAATCGTCGACCAGAAGAAACACATCTCCTACAGCACCAGCGAAGGGCACAACAAAAGGTCGAAGGATCTCGTGTCTATACCTCTCAGCAGTCAAATCGCCATTCTGAACGACGTAGGAGCCCATAAGTCCGCCAATACTGACTCCTGCCTGCACCATTTCTCCATTTTTCCTGCACACAGTCGGCATCGTTCCGAGTTCAAGTTCTTTCCAGATGAGGGAATGAATATTCTGCAGCTGAACATAAAATGTTGACTTACATCTAGATCTACCTAAATATTTCTTTTATTTTATTCTGATGATCTTGTCTCCCTATCTATGTGGATGCTAAAAAAATATGGTTGCATTCGGAAGAGAAAGTTAGGCCTAGTGAAAGAAATTTCGCAAATAGATGTCGTCGCAACGAATAACGCCTTTCTTGTAATGATTTCCATCCTAACTCGAGCATCATTTCCGTTACATTCTCTCCCGTATATCGCGATAATAGAAAACGGCTGCCCTTCTCTAGATTTTCTCTAAATCGTCCGTCAGTCCTATTATGTGGGGATCCCACAATGCGTAGCAATACTCCAAAATAGGACGCACAAGTGTGGTGTAGGCAGTTTCTTTAGTAGAACACGACGTGTCAAGTTCAAGGAGGAACCAAGCAGTAGCAAACAATGACAAACTCCACACAACAGGCTACAGTTAGACGTTCAAAATGTCAGCCAACTGAGCTATCTTAATTCTCGGAGCTTCTCCTCTGATGACCAATGTGATTTTACTAAATTGAGTGCCGGTCAATGAGCCTTGTTTAAATTAAAAACCACATTGTCTACTATTCCGACAACTTTATTTTGATAGACTGTGCTAGAGCAACGTAGCGGTTACAACATGGTATTAGGTACCTCCAAATTTGGGGCTAAAATGAAAAACTTGAAATAACTTAGATATCAGTGAAGCGATTTTAATGATTTTTGTTATGGAAGTGTCTTTTGATAAAAGACCAAAATCGGCTTAGGTATACTCGAGGGGGAGTGAAAATTTGTGGCCAGTTATTTGGCTGCAAAATTAGTTTTGAGTTAATCGAAGTGTAATGTATTGCAACTTGCGGAGGAAGGCTAACTAAGAAATACGTATTTATTGTTTGAGGGGTTAATAACCCTGGCCGCGGGGAATGGCCGCGTGCTTTAAGGCATCATGCTACGGACTGGGCGGCTGTTCCCGTCGAAGCTTCGAGTCCTCCCTCGGGCATGGGTGTGTGTGTGTGTTGTCCTTAGTGTAAGTTAGTTCAGGTAGTTCGTAAGTTTACGGACAGATAATCATGGAGGTTTGGTCCGATAGCTATGTAGACATTTGAACAACTGTTCTTGTTTGGTTGTTTTAATCGCGTATGCCACTCTTGTTCCTGGCATCTCTCCTCGACTGCCCTGATAATCTGACCAACCTAAGGCTCGCCACATTCTCATGTAATGCGATTGACACCCGTCTTAGGAGACCTTACTCATCTTTACCGAGCCACAACCTTTTTCTCAGTCCTTTTAGATTCTGAATGCATCGTCGTTTCCATTCAATGAAATTAGTACCTATTACCGTTGGAAGATGCTGTATTTCTCCGACCAGCCTCCCATATTCTGAAAGAGTTACAGCTTTATAAATCTAAAGCACCGAATTTATTTGTGACGAATTTCGATGGAAAGAGACGTGGAGACCTAGTTGCGAAAAGCTGAGAGAAGTTGCAAAAAATATTTACACCATAAGATCACACATACATTCATCTAGGTACAGTATTGATGATGTCCCTTAGGCAACTACAAAAACACACATGATATAGTCAAGGAGATCTCTCAAGTCATGTTCATTAGTCTTTACCGCACTTTGCCACACGAACATATGTAGTACAAGAAATATTTTATTCATTTTCCCCAACAGTTTCACAGAATATCAGTGCTTTCCATGGATACCAAGTGAACAGTCGAAGGCCATAGTGGATGTCGAGAATCGAATTCTGCTGTAAATAGTGGCGGGAACTCAGTAAGAGCTCACAGTCTGGTAGGGTCCATACAGCGAGTGTAGAGATCACTGTCAATCAGCCGTGCCGAGGAAACTCAACTATCACATCTGGATTTGTAACGAGACTGCTTCTTCACTGTGTCTACTCTTCAGCGAAAGGAAACTGTCGAGGTTCCAGCAACGATAACTTATGCTCTATTCTGATGATAAACGTTATATCAGCACAATGTTTGATGCTATTCTAGGAAACCCTTGTTTATATGACGCCCTGAAAATGCCCCCCCGCCCCCACACATGTAATCGCTAAATTAGCCCATTTCCAAAGAAAACGCGTTGCCCTTTCCTCGCATCTGAAGATCAGTTAAATATGTCACATTAGATTGCTTTTACTTTCATTTCCTTTTGGAAGTATAGGAAGTACTTTTCCTCAAACGAAATACCCAGTTGTTGGTCCACTAGCTTACGAGAAATGAGGTGATGACTGTCGGAATCTGAGCGCCTATGCAATGCAGCGGTTTCCTCATAACCGAACTCTTTCCTTCATCTGACATATAACTCGGGTTGAAAGTAAGGTTATATTTAGATTTTTTTCAATTGCAGGCTTTATTGCAATTCGCGAAACTGCAATACGTTGAAAGAATTTCCATGTTCCACTGAAGGTCAGTAAATGTCAATACCTTCTTAACCAAACAGTGATAGCTTCGATTTTCCTGTGAAACTGACTTCATTATTGATCAACATATAAAATGCTGACATGTGCACTTTTAATCAACTTGTTTACCGTTTCGTTTTTGGTGAACGAACGCTGACGAAACGGTCGCACTCATGCAATTTGTAATGCCCAAGTGAAGTTCCCAAAGAAACGCATCGCTGATTAGACTCCACCACAGGAACACACGGCTCCCTCCTTTTTCCAGTTCGCACTTCAGAATACCCAACTCGCTTTCCTGTACAAAAGAAAGTTCCCTGCCGATTCCCTCCCTCGGCCCCGCTAACTTGCTCTGGAGCTCCTATTCACATCCCCTGATCGACCAACTTCCACTAAACGCACTGAATTTCGTCGTCAGACTTCTTCAGACGTTTGGCCTCGCCAGTTCGGACGTCCAGTCATCACAAAACTCAGAGTGCGGCTACATTTCTAGAGTAATTGTTAGAGGTACCGTCTAATTACCAAAATTGTCACCGATCATATCGAAAATGTTTGACCTTTTGACACATGGTCATTCTCCATATAGCACCATGATATGGAAGTAGTAGTATCTCGAGATACTAGAATGCAGATGGTTATAAAATTTATTTTAAGTTCATGAATAATTCATAGTTACACCAAGTGTTGTGGAACAAAGAAAGGAGAAGCTAAGCATCGTATACTTTGTGCGACGCATTGTGAATATAATTTCATTGAAATAGGTCTGGTAAATTGAAGTAGATTGAACAATATTCTTGCGGTTTTCAAGATTACTGATTCCCGAAGATAAGTTACGGATGGAGCATCATTTTGGTGCTCCTTGGATAACCGATGTCACTGTTTATTTGAAGTGCTACACCATGAATACCTTGTGGGTATACTAACCTAACTAATAATCCAATATTGAGGTTCGCTAATGAACATTAAATCGACATTGGTTTTCCTTAGGAAGCTTGTACACCACAAACATATATGTATTACAAACTGTAGCACTAGTCGAAAAAAATTAAAACATTTTTTAAACTTCCTGGCAGATTAAAATTGTGTGCCGGAACCGGGACTCGAACCTGGGAGTTCCCAGTTTCGAGTCTCAGTTCCGGCACACAATTTCAATCTGCCAGGAAGTTTCATAGCCGGCCACGGTGGCCGAGGGGACTAAGGCGCTCCAGTCACGGTCTGCACGGCCACTACGGTCGGGGGTTCTAATCCCCCCTCGGGCATGGATATTTGTGCCGTCCTTAGTCTTAGCTAGTTCATATGTAGTTTGTAAGCTTAGTGACTTATGACCCCGTAGTTAAGTCCCATAAGTTCTACAAACGTTTGAACGTTTTTGAAGTTTCATATCAGCGCACACTCCGCTGTAGAGTGAAAATTTCATTCTTAAAACATTTTTATTGCATTTTAGTTTGAAATGAACGAAAAGTTTCCCATCCTTTTTCTGTTTTTCACTGTCATATAAACGGTTTATAGAAATACCATGACAATTGTTTCTTTAGATATGACACGCTACAGGGCACAGTCGTACACTCTTTATCGGTTTCTCTTACGTAGGAAATAATTATTCTAATTACTGCTCACAGGTACAGAGACGAGATCCCTCGACCTTTTGTTGTGCCCTTCGCTGATGCTGCAGGAGATGGGTTCCTCGTGGTGGACGATTACTCTCGTCCCCACAGAGTTGCATTGTTGGACAACATGATTAAACTGAGGAAATTGAACGAATAGAGGGGCCAGCTTTTGCACCTGATTGCGCACGTCTGGGTTGCACTTGATAGATGCTTTGGAGCCAGACCAGCACATCCCACAACGGTTGAGGGTTGAGAGCTGGATATTGGTCTCAGCCGCGGCTGCATAGCCGTAGGCACTAAGGCACCCAGCTGCGTTTTTTTTTTCTTTTTTTTTTTCAATAAGTTTTAGTTAGTGTAAGTAATTTGTAAGCGTAGGGACTAATGACCAATGAAGATTGGTTTCATGGAAGAGTGGCGAGGCAGGTGTGCTACTCTACTGGCCGCCGGACGTGATCACACACTGTATTAGAGGGCAACGACAATTACTTTTTCACTATTATGGTCGCCCGTTGGTGCCTCGCTCTAAGTAAACGAAGAAAAAGTTCAAATCTTTGTAAAGCTTACGGACTTAACTGCGGGGTCATCAGTCTCTAAACTTACAAACTACTTATGAACCAATTTATACTAAAGACAACAGAAACATCCATGCCCGAGGGAGGATTCGAAACTCTGACGCGGGAGGCCGCGTGATCCTCAACGTGGAGCTCCAGACCGCTCGGCTACTCCCGCGCGGCTCTAGGTGAACGCTCAGTGTACCGAATGTAAGACAGCAACTAATAATGTTGGTTTTCGACAATATAATAAGGATAGTTTACAACTCACTGCAAAGACGTAACGAAGAGCTGCGACACACAAATGCCGTCAATCAACTATTGTGATATGGAACTACAATAAGAACCAGTTTTATTTCTATAACTATATTTCACGATGTTTTAGGCAATAGGCACGTTTGTATGACGCATATATCAGCCATAATGATAATGAATTTGTTATTTATGCTATCAGATGTACGAGGTACGTCCAGAAAGTAAGTTACGTTTGGTTATATAAAACAAACGTGTACAGATACAGAAAAAATATTTATTGTACAAAAATCTATAACTTGTTAGCCTTCTTCATAGAAGGTTGCCGCCTGTGTATTCAGCCACGTGGTAGCATGTTCTTTCAGCTCGTCATCATCGTTGAAATGTTAACCACCAAGGACAGATTTTTAGGTGTAAGAAGAGGTGAAAGTGGTTCGGAGCGAGGCCCGGGCTGTACTGATGATGATCAAACACGTCCCAGTGAAATTCTCGTAAGAGTTATTTGGTCACATTCGCCACATGTGGTCGGGCACTATCGTGGAAACAAACATCACCTTTTGATGGAAATCCTCTTCTTACACCTAAAATTTGACCTGACAAGTGCCTACAAAATTTCGGCAGCTATGTAGAAAAGTAGTTTAACAGTTGTAGATTTTTGTATAGTAAATATTTTTTTCTGTATCTTTACACGTTCGTTTTATATAACCAAAAAGAACTTACTTTCTGGACGTACCTCGTATTTCTGAAGAAGACGGGTTTATATCCGTTGAAACCTTGGTCAAGATCATTAAACTACTTTTGCTGCAACTGGTTGGTTGATTATTAATTTGCTATCTCGTAACCGTTACTGAGACACAGTAACGTTTAAAATACATAAAAAAGACACACAAATACAACACTTAAGCAGTCGGCCCTGGCCTTCTTCAGAATATATAACATTCACGCAATCACACAGGCATAACCGTCATCTCCGCCTGCCGCCCTCCGAATCAAGCTCTGCGGCGAGGAAAATGGAGGAGGGGAAGGGAGCATAGGAAAGTTACTTCACGGTGGTGGTGATGGATACAGCTCAGCATAACGGAGCAGCTTAGGAATGCAGTGGGGGGGGGGGGGGAGTGAAGGAGGAACAAAACAAAATAAAACAAACAAATGCGTATGCGAGAGGGCGTGCACACACACGCGTACACACACACACACACACACACACACACACACACACACAGAGAGAGAGAGAGAGAGAGAGAGAGAGAGAGAGAGAGAGAGAGAGAGAACACAGCAGAGCACACGAATAGGAGTGGTGTAGGGTAAAGGGGATAATAGGAATTGTTGGGTGTGGAAGAAAGGGAGTAATCGTAGGTTGAGGCCTGAATAATTGTGGGATCGGAGATCGGAGATGACGGTTGTGTGGCAATGAAGTGTGCCTGTATGATTACGTGAAGGTTCTGTATTCTAAATAAAACCAATGTCAATAGCTTAAGTGTAGGTGTGTGTCCTTTTTTATGTGCCTGTCGCAATTCATCGTTACGTTTTTGCGGTGAGTTGTGAAATGTCCTCATTATACTGTTGAAGTAAGACAGTAACATATCGTACTGTATCACACACAAATTACAACTGTAACCAATATCTGAATAAAATACGTTACCATATGTGTATTGTGTATGATATCCCACCTGATGTCCTAATTGTTTTGAGCATTGTATTACATTTATTCATTAAAGAAGGCGCTGATGGTGTCCCTTACAAGCAATGGACTTCGCACATAGGTTTGCAAGCAGAGGACTCAGTTTGACTCTTAGCCGCCAACTGAAATATTCTTCATTGTGAACACCTGCGAAATGAAATACTTTGCCAAGTTCGCTACAGTATTATTTATAACGACGACCGTATTCCTCATACATCTGGCCATATTTATGCAGCCTTTGATGTGCACGTCCCATGCCGGCTGAGTGCGGTGGAATTTCCAGAATCTGTCAGTGGCAGCAGCGCAGGGGGTCCAGGGCAGCAGCAGCGGTGTGGTGTTACGCAGAATGATGCCTGCTATTGCACAACCCCCCAATACCGCCTTCATCCAGCCACCATGAAAGCGACGACATTTCACGGAACAGCATCCATTCTGTCTGTACGGCAGTGCTCGATGCAGCGTCGATGCTGCCGTGCAGGACTTCTTGGGCAGATCCTGGAACATCCAGCGTACTCACTCGACACCAGAGAAAATGAAAGAACGTCTGTGAGGGATCGGGTACGACACCAGATATGATACTATCCGCGCCATAGGGCGGTAAATACAGGACATCAACAGAAATAGACGCCAAGATTGTATATGACGCCTTCTGGACATGTGGCAAAAAGTCTTAAATGACGAGGCGACACTTTCAACAGTGCCTCTAACAAAATGTGTACCATTAATTATCATGTAATATATTCTAAGTGCAGTAATTGTTAAAAGATCGCCGACCGCGGTGGCCGAGGGGACTGAGGCGCTCCAGTCACGGTCTGCACGGCTACTACGGTCGGGGTTCGAATCCCCCCTCGGGTATGGATATTTGTGCCGTCATTAGTATTAGCTAGTTCATAAGTAGTTTGTAAGTTTAGGGACTGATGACCCCGTAGTTAAGTCCCATAAACTCTACAAACATTTGAACATTTTTTTTTGTTAAAAAATCCTTACCGGCAGGGACTGAAGACAAGTATCATGATTATCAGTGACAATCACTAACATGACAAATTGCTGGTCGTAGTGAATGAAGTCTTTACCAACGAACGGCAAAGGAGCATTACGTAGGGAACACATCTAGTTAAAATCCGTAACGAATTCCACGCGAAAGTTCTTTTCACAGGGCAGCTCATATACCAACAATAATAAAACGGTAATAGTTGGCGGAAGGACAGTATATGATAGTCTAGCTAAGAACGGTGAACGAAAAATATTATTTCGACTAAACATGTTAACAACGAATGATGACTGACTGTGAGCATCCAGTGCCTCGACAGCTGCCGTGTGGAAGTCGTGGCATGGAGGGGGGCGGGGCCTCCACATGCTCCGCCCTTCATGCTGTTCGTAACGGCATTCCAGCTTTGTGGACAAAGAAATACTAACCGAATGTATTCCAGACGTGTGCTATATGTGACCTGGCAAGAGAAACAGTGGGCTATGGAAGCAATAGTTTCAACAGACATTAGAAGAAAGAGTGTGCTACATTATTCCACACGTGCGTCTCGGCGTCGAATGTGACACATCGATTTGTTTTGTTTGGGGGCGCGGGCGGGATGGAGGCAGGGGCGCCCAACACAGGGGCCAGGCTTTTGCATCGAAGCCGCCTGATGTAGTGGGTGCTGGTCACAGTGTGCTCCAGATCGTCTTTTGTATCCTACCTAATAAACTTGCGGATAATAGTTCGCGATCGGGACCGCTCACTCTGGTTTGCGAACTAGTCCGTTCTTTTAGTTCGTCCGTTCCCAGTGACGGCTGAGCGTCGTGGTCTTTGCATGCAGGTGGAGGGAGAGGTTCTCCAACCTAGTTGCTTCATGCGCTTGCTGCTTGAGCCGCTAACGATATCGCGCAAACCAAAAGAAACAGTTTGTGGATAATTTCTCGCGTTTAAGTAAGTTAAGAGTTATCTCTATATCCTGACATTATGGAATTTATTAGTCAGATATTGCAGAGTACAGAATACTTCAAAACAGAAATTTTGTAGCACTGAACTATGTAATCTAGCAAGCAGGCGCTCACCTAGAAATGGCTCTCATCAACAGAAGGCAAACGTGTGATTTTCAATTCTGGTGCGCTCCCTCTCGCTATTGCCCGTCGGTCTTCGAAAAAGATCCAATGAACTAAGAAACGTGATACGTTTGGCATAATAGTTCGCGACTGTTTACTTATGTTTTAGTTCGCGACCGATCGCGTATATTTTAGCTCGCAACCGATCGCACATATTTTAGTTCGCGACCGATCGCACATATTTTAGTTCGCGACCGATCGCGCATATTTTAGTTCGCGAACCGGTAGCTCCCCTTTTAGTTTGCTGCTCGGCCGCGAAGTAGGTC